>JASFCZ010000426.1:0-10237 GCA_036937155.1 Cyathus pygmaeus
ACGGCTTTGTGGAAATATTTGTTATTGACCAATCGGAAAATTTTCGGTAGACAATATCCATATCAAATATTTAGAATTGATTGTCATATTATGATCAAATGCTTGATTTTGTATTCAATTCTGAATCGGATCTAACATCGGTCCACAATACAAAACCAAATAAGTATTTTACATAATAGGGGATATTTGCAACCGGTTTCAGCGACACTTTCAACGAACTTTGAGCGAGCTTCTCACCCAAATTTCTGCATTAAACCTTAATTAAACCTCAAATAATCTGTTGCAAATATCCCCTAATAAGTAACTATGTTTCTCCCTTATGTTCGTAGCTAATTCTGTTTCCCGTCTGAGGTGACACTTTAGTCTGGGTTCAACTCTCAGTTAGAGCATGTGAAGAGGCATATGTAATACTTTTTCGTTGATAGATTTCTAGATTGTTAGTATATTACCAACTCCAATTAAGTGCCAGGAGAAGAGAATGCCTTAATAAAAATTACGGTTGGAGATATTGTAAGTGCCTGCTGGTGTATCAGCAAGTTCGTGCTCTTTCAGCATGGTATTTGCGGACAAGGTTCGATTCCTGTCAACAGGATAAAGGTATTTCTCTGTTTTTATCGTGTTTTTTTTTTTTACTCTTCATATACTGTAAGCATTTGAAAGCTTGAGCTACAATACATGGCTAAAATGTAGCTAGGGAACGATTGGTCATGTAAATGTAATTGTACAGAATTGGTTCCACTGTACGTATTAAAGAGTCCCCCGTGGCCTATTAGGAATAAACTTGAATCTAACGAGTATTTGTCCAGTTCAAGTCGTTATTTTTATTTGCATTTCATCAGACCGCAGTTTGTAAGCTTGCAGAGATGAAGTTACTCGAGTTCCGGGCTGCAACAAGGCACCTGAAGGCCCTGAGCTGACTTGCAACCGTGAGAAATTTATAAACGCGTGGGTCCCCGGTCCCCAGTTTGAATCCCAAGTTCCAACCAATTACAACCCCCTCCTTCCTCACTTTCCGCGCGTCTGACCTCCTCTCACTGCAATCATATCCACAGCGATGGACTAACAAGCGTCCAAGCTCTTAATGAATACCAATACAAAACTTGGTCCGCCTGGACGCTCTCGGATGGATGTGGCCGGGCGGCGGTATGGCCGATGATGGGGTGTGTGTTGACGTGTCGGGTCAGTCCTTCTCCTCCCAGCTCCTCGTCTATTGTTAACTTACATAGACACAGACTCCCCTCCGTACTACGTATACGCAATGACCTCGGTGTCTAGCTTCCAACCGTTCGTATGCCTAGTCCGAGCCGTTTCGAATGCCACTTGCTGCCGTCTCTTACGCGCACGCAGGCAAACATCGCCTATCGTTTGGAAACCCCAGCCACCGGATGCCATGCAATCACTGTAATTTACGCTCAAGTCCTTATTTGGAGTGATTCCCAGAGTCAGGGAGGACGCGAGGCTGGGTTTCGATGAGGATGGTGGGATCTTCAGGACCTTGGTACGCGTGTAGCTGCGCGTCTGGTGTGTCTGCCCCTCCGCTAATCGCATCTCCTATCATTCACAGGCTGGACTCTATCCATCCACCCATCCAAGTGGGTATTACCAGGCTACAGATTGTCTCCATTCACTTTCTGGACAACCACACACTCCAATACACCGCCAACCAGCACCTCCTTCCCGGGCTTTGTGCCGTCTCGAATTCCGCTAGGGCTCTTGTGCGTCAACCCCATCACGACTGGGATCCGATCCTCAAATCTGCGTACTTCCGTGCGCGTACTCATTGTGCATGGAACATAAGATCCTGCCCTATGAAGTGGACTGGGCTTCCCGTCTTGTGCAAACGCCTGGGGCGTGGGGCACGGCGGAGGAAATACGAGGCGTGGTAAAGAGACGAAAGGTTTCCTGCTGCCCAAGCGTGGAGCATGGAGGGGGAACGCAAGGCGGAGCAAAGAGACAGAAAGTTTCCTGCTGATGATTGGACTTGTTGGGCATCCCTGAATCTGATACATGTTGAATAATGAACATACAGTGCCAAGGGTCACTTCACTGCAACTGGTTTGGCAGGGAACCATCATTCTCAATCCTTCTTTGACTACATTTTTCCCACACACTTTTTTGCCTTAAAAACCTGTTATTTGGTGACAGCTTGGTTAGTTCTATCATTCATGTGATATTCAAGGAGATCGGATGAGATTTCAATTTTTTGACCGGAAGAAAGTGAAACAAGCCCTATAATAGGGTATATTTATGACATAATGCGAAGTAAGTGTCAGCCGTTGATTAATTCACAAATGGTAATTACCTACGAGATGGCCTTGGGATGGTCTGTCATGTTGTTTTTATGATGTTTTCGGAATCATTTGACATTCTTCCGGTCACATTTCCCTTAATTTCCTCCCAAAACTGACTTACAATTTTCAATCCTCCCAAGGAAAGTGAAACACTGTGGGAATAATCGAGAAGACGACGTAAATCACATTCTTTTGGTTGGTTTCCTTCCTAGAAAAAAGTTTAAAAAATCTACAAAATTTTCTTGACCCTAAATGAGACTTGCAGAGAGGTGACCCTTTGCACTGTAAGACAATCTTTAAACTTCTGCCCAGACCCGTTGCTGTTTCTCTGATCGCACCTAATTCTCCAAATCTCCCTGTCAAGACCCACAAACGATTGTGCCCGCAATGTGTTAGATGTCGAGGATTGATACGAGGACCTCACGACTTAGAGGATCCCATTCAGGGTGGCGGTGGTGATAAAGCTCTGCGAGTGACATGCGTACGTCTTCCTCGGGTGAGTCTTGCTCTTCATACCATCCTTCATCGCGCTCACCTATCTCGAATTCGAGCCTGCCTGGTCGACCCCCGCTTGCTACTCTATTGACGGGACATCTTCGATCTCTCTGCGATCTCTATGGGTCTTGATGATTCTGCTGAGGGAGTGTTAGATGTCAAGAGCCGATACGAGGACCTCGGGACATGGAGAATTCCGTTCGGGATGGCATTGATGTTAGAGCTGTGCGAGTGATGTCGATGTAGGGATGACATGGCTTGCTATAGCTCTCACTATATTGATCCTCGTTCGCTCGATTTCCCACTTCGCTCTCTGCATCGACACCCGCCCACTGGGTTGATATTCTGTCAACGGTCCAGGACCGACCTCAACGGCTTTTATACTGTGTTGACATTCTCTTCAGTGTCAATCGGGCCATTGCTCTCTTCCTTGGTCGACGCTCGCTATATTACTATTTTGCTAGGTTGGTTGCACTCCTTGGTCACTCTGAGGCTTATTCTTCTGTGGGCAACTACTCTGGTCATTCACGATCTCTCAGTTGGACACAAATATCTTACCTAGCACTTACTTCTTGCTACCTTCCCACTCAGAACATCCGACTAGTCCGTCATTGTAGGAAATCTTATTTTCAGCTCTCTGATAATCAATCAGTCGATCTTGTATGCGATTGTGATTAACTACATAGTTGGGTTCGACTCCCACAGATATGTATAGGGCTGTATGAATGTTTTGTCGCTGATTTGTTGCCCTAATAACGAGATGCGGAATAGTGCCATTCATATTGTTGAACCTCTGGACTCCATCGCATGGCCGTTTTACCTACTCCTTTCAGGTCTCTGACAGTCTAACTGTCCTCGTCGTTAGCAATTTAGGATTGACACATCGGGTTTGACTCCCAGTGAGAACCATTCAGTCTTGCACCACGCAGTAAGAACAGGAATCCCTGATTACGGAGTTTAAGAGCGACATTGTAAGTACTCCTTGTTATCCGTCACTTTGGATTAACATACGCTACTTACACGGCGGGCTTTTCACTGTCATGTACCGATCGATTTCGTGTTGTCATGTTAACTGTCATGTAAGATCATCAGTGGCTAAGGTCACACTCACCTGAACTGGTTTGAAATCCTGGCACATAACAAAGGCTCATGAATTTCGATCTTAGAGATAAGAGTTTGATGCCGAGTGGCATCACCGGCAGGCTTACGTAATTTTTTCTCACAATGTTATGTGTTGAGTCCTTGCGATGTTGAGTGTGCATTTTTCGCGCTTCCGGAGCACAAACTGAAATATTTCTGGGGCTGCATCATTAGGGCAGTGTGATTAAATAGTAGCTATAAATGGCCTATATTTTTTTAAATTGTTCTATGCGAGCTCTCGGCCATTTACTATGATATACAGCCATAATCAATTTGTAGTTGTGGAATTCTCAGACTAAGGATAAGTCGTGTGATCTCTCCAATACTCTCAGCTCTGTAAAAGGCCTGAAAATGGTCTATGATGTCATAACAGCACTTACTCCGAGCTTGAAAGATTGCCTTTCAGCTTCTTCTTTGTTTCAAAGCCTTTGTCGAGCGGCATGATCTTCGAAAGAACGCAATCCAGTTCAGCTAATAGTCACGACCGTGACAAATGATCTTACATGACAGTTAACATGACAGCACGAAACCGATCGGTTACCGATCACTACATGACAGTGAAAAGCCCGCCGTGTTAATGCTCTATAGCTCTGTTAGTGTAGCTGCTAAATGGCAATATGGCATACTCAGAGTGTAATCAAGTACCCCATTCAATGATTTTGCAGTACGATTTCGTAACGAAGACTGTAGTTAAACTATTGTCGGCAGAGAACATAAGCATGCTGAGCTGTCTTTTAACGTTACCTCCACGCCTGACTGACGTACTTCATCTACCTCCAGCTGATCGATGGTCCATCTTTCACGAGAAAGAACGGTTACCGTTCGTAGATGTGACTGCATTCCACTTTCACCCGCGCCTCCAACTCAGTTTTCTAGGTTGAGGAGAGATTTAACCATGGCCACCAGTACATTTATCAAATCATCAAGCCATATCCCTTGGGCTTGAAAAACAACTTGCGCCTTTGCCTTCTCATTCCTTCCACGGTGTATTTCGGGTCAACGATCATCTTTCAAACACCAACATGGATTAGGGAGGCGATACTGGCGATTGGGACGATCTCAATAATGATGGTCGAGTACGTCATGGGCAAGGTGGGTGTACGCATCTATTATCGCGTACGCTCGATGAATGAATCTGGTACGATCTCAGACTCAGTACTCAGCGCTCCTAGTTGGCTCCTAGCCTACATGTCGCCTTATTCGGCTCCCTCCTTTTCCATGAATCCAACACATGGAAGCTCGTGTTGAATCTCTCTGACGATATACATTCTGTGCTACCGCACTGCGGCAACAGTCTCGCAGGGATCTGACTCTTTCGCTGAGCCAATAGAAGTAGGTTATATAGCCGAGTACGCCGTTCGCATATAAAATGTATCAACATTTCGATGCGTGAAGAATAATGTCTAGTACGATTTCCTTGCCGCTGTATTCATATCATTCACGACTGTTTCACTGCTTTGTATTGGAGACCTGGGACGCCAGTAATACGCATAGATTTCATTACTCTTTTGTACACCTTTTCCTGTCCACGGCTGAGAAGTAACAGTTTAATAATAATTTAAAAAACTCTTTTCACTCGCTTACCTTGCCAGCTGTTGACTATCGGCCAGATAGGTTGGATGTGGCATTGCAGAGGATAACAATGGGACCATAAGGAGCCAAGTAGCGATGACAGCGGTAAGTTTGAACATTATGGTTATAGTTGTTATGAAGATGAATAGGTAGTCACTGCTTAGTGGAGGGTGGAGGGTGAGACCAGCTGAAGATATGCCAACGCAGCCTGAACGATTTAAATACCAACACAGTCTTCCAAATCGGTACTGTGGGTGTCTCGTAATCATCGCCTTCGGACATCAAATATCAGTGGAGACGTGCAAAATCAGATCATCACCATCGGTGGATAGCGGGCGGCATTCTAATGGGCTCCTCGTTTGTTTTAAGACTCAAATTGAACTCCACCAGTCTATGAAAGGATCAAGAAAGGATTATTTGGTACCACAGTCCTGTAGGTCCCATATGATCAGCATAGCTTTATATGTGAAGTTATGTGGATGGGAATATGAATGCATACCATTTTACTAGTTTCTATGGCCACATCTTCCGGCGTAGAAACTCCTTTACATTTTCCACAGGGGCCCATCGATACCATATTCCTCGGCGCAGCCAGATTATGAGAGAATTACAAGCGCGGTGTGTTTTGATAGTGACGACACTGTTTAGCCTGGATGTGCATCTCGGGATTCTTTGCATCGCATTGATTTGTCCAGACATTCTCCAAGCACGCAATTAACATCGTCCATCACTCATCAAGCTTCAAGCTCACTGTAAGTTTTTGATATTGATGTTTGACCATACTGTACGCTTGAACTTCTTGTGCTACCGTACATAACGTTACCCCTGTGGGATAATCCCCACCGATAGTTGATGATGTGAACTAATAAAACGTTAACGGTTGGTCTCGAAACAAGGCGGGTCAAGCCGACGTCGATAGGTGATAGTGTTTCGAGCGAGGTTGATTTAGCGGGTGTTTACAGTGGCACATATCGAAATGAGGACCAAGTATGCTAGTAGAGGGCGCAGCTCCGGTGTAAATGGGTATCGATCTCTCGGCAAGAGGGCAGAGCTTGTAAAGAACGTAGAGAGATACAGTAAAGGTTTGACAGAGCTTGTGAGCAGGCAACGACCGTCGAATCAACAACAAAGACGGACAACTAGTTTGACTCCATCAGCCCTGAGTGCAGTAACCGAAATGCAAAGATTGAGAAAGCTAAGCCACAGTTGGTCGGAGTTGGGTCGGAGATAGAAGTAATTTGATGGAAAAAAGCCGGTTGTCCAGGACCTACTGGCACCTGCTTTCCATTGTACACAACACCGTCAAGCCCACCATTCTTCTCCTTCGCTCAAGTGAATAATCTCTGCTTATCGCCGGGTTGAGGAAACTGTGGGCGTTGTACAGAGTCGGACGGACAAAGGTGGTGAGTGGTGGGTCCCGATCGGTCAGTCCCTCCCCTACACAACCCCTACACCTCCAATCCACTGTTACCCACATCATTCCCCCACCTCATCATTATCTTTCTTAGTCTAGTTGTTTTGTAACGCTCAGCCAACACCCAAGCCGGATTCATGGCCCACTGCTCTCATGCCCTCGGACCTCCCGCCTGTTAAAACCATACCACGCGACCTCGCAGCCTGTAGCCTCCGTCGGGTTGGACTCTATCATGTCAATTCGAGTTGATGGATGTCGCCAGTGGAAGAATAGCACCACTGGGGATGGTTGCCCTTGTTGCTGAGAGGTTGATAAGGTCCGTGCCTCTCCCTTCCTCTGCTGTCTCTCATCATACACCCTCTATAGGGACCCACCACAGTTTCCATCCCTCCCATCCATTCCATATCCCATTCTCCCAGTGTCTACTGCCCACGGACATACACATCCTCCCCGCTGTTCAGGCTCGCTGCATGCTGTACATCGTCAAGCATCGGCATACCCACTTGAAGTCTCATTTGGAAGCGCTGCTTACCAAGTGGTATTCGTGATATGTGAAAGTGTGAATGGACACCGCCTGCGTTGGCTGTAGAGGTTACACGACGGGGAAGGGTGTTTGAAGGTCGTCAACAAGATGGTTCAGAATGAGGACGATGGTTCTATTCGCTTGGTTACGGAACTTGCAGCTCCGAGCCCACTGTCCAACCACCATCACATGCCCGTCAATGATCTTCCATGTGCGCACCTACGACACACCTATCGTCAGATTCTTCACACCTCCATTCAACTTCTCTCCTCCGAACGCAAGAGCATTTACTCTATGCCCCCGTTTTTAAGGGACACGAGTCATAAGTGAAGGACGTTTGTTGGGTATGGCGACGTTCGGCGTAGGCGGTCAGGATGGGCTCGGAATCGTATTTTATGGATGCGTTGAAGGATGGTCTGTGGTTGCGCCGGAGCTGGTTCTCGCGCTGCGACCCTGTTAGGACAACCATGCCCCTCATCGCCTTTCACATAGAAAACCTTCAATGCCTGGGTTTGTCCTCCCCGTATGATCCATACCCACTGTGGACATACACATATGACCGTTTTGCGCATCCCTCGTAGACGTCCTGTGCTTCCGTGCTGGGGACGACCGTCGTCTTGCTATGGCTCCTCGGCTTTAGTATGGTGCAGTCGATACCCAGAACAACATGGCTTATGTCAGAATGGTGAATATAAACGCTTTTTGCCTACCTCATTGTGACTCGAATGAGGTCTCTGTACCACAACATGTAAGGCCCTTTCTGGACATTCCATGGTCTACCCCTTGCTTATATTATGTTTTTCCGCCGTCTAGGTTTATCTCACTCATCCCTTTTGCTTCATCGAGATCAAATATTTGCCAAACAGGCGCTATGTAGAAGTTATTTACAAACAATACTATCCTAAATCAGTAGCTCGTGTTGATCACTTGCTCGTGTTGGCACGTTTTACAAGCCTCACATCAGCAAAACAATAAAAATAAAGCTGCAGACCTACTTATCGATACAAGCTGAGTACACTTGCGAAATTTTGAGTCCAACAGATGTCGGGAAGGTATGAAAATAATGGCCAACACGAGCTTGTGATCAACACGAGCTACTGATTTAGGATAGTACACAGTTCGGAGAACTGAACTACTGGTAGGATGGGGCCAATCCTCTGTCTACATCAACCGTCAAGCACTCGGTAAGATATAGCAGGCAATTCCTTCCGGAGTATATACCGACAGGCCTTCATATGCCGCATTACTTGCACTGGTGACCTTTGAAGCAGCTATAGTGAACAAATGGTCCAAATCGTGATAACTATAAAGCCTATAGAACGGCACTGCATCACAACCAGCGTTGGGGTAGACATATCCAGCGATTCCTTCGTCATTATAGCGTGTCGTGGCAATGACACTGTTCCTTTCCAAAACGTCCGTCGTATAATGGTGATCGGTGTCAACATTGCTGTATAGACGGTAAAGGGGAATGGTTCCTGGTTGATTTGTCGGGAACACATAACCAGCTATCCCTTCGGCAGAATATAGTCCACTGTTCACTACCGTGGTGAATGCAGCATAATCCGTGGTGTAGAAGTGATCTGTATTGGCAATGCTATATCCCCGATACAAAGGGACGGCATAGCGACTATCTGCGCAGTACTGAGGATAACCTGTAAGTTTCTAGTTGAAACTGGTCAATGAATGCCTGACAGTGTATTACAAGATAGTTCAAACCTCGTCGGAATCCCTTGAGGCAATAACTGAGCCACTACTAGGCGTCATAAAAAGAGCGAGAGCGAAGGCAGTGGCGATGAAGGATTTCATGACTGTTTAGTTTATCCGGTGAGAGTGATTAAGTAGTTAAGAAGTTGAGAGAGTTGAGCAAATCTTAGATACGAAGTCAAGGATAGGTCTTGAACTGAAGAAAGTACGTATAAACTGCTCAACTTATATACCATTACAGAAGTAGTACTTATGCCACTTTAATCATGTACGCAATGTGGTACTCATGATGGCGTTAACAGTATGAGGATGCCCGAGACTCGGTATAAAGCTACTCCCGGTAAGAGTACTCGTGCTACCACAAGATGTTGATCCTGGTCTGACAACCATAAACGCTCGGAACTTGGCTAGTGACTACTTCGACTAAACTTCGACATCACTATCAACCTGTTAAAGAGACGGATAGTGCATAGCCATGTATTTCATACAGCATGGAAGACGGCTGGGCACTCGGATTATTATTTTATTTGTATAGTTTTGAAACTTCCCATGTGACATGGAAGCATGGAAGATGGCTGGGCGCTCAGATCATGATTTTACTTGCATACAGTAGTTTCAAAACTTACCATACAATATGGAAGATGGATGACTCTGGGCGCCTGGGATTTTATTTTTACTTGCATAGTTTCAAAACTTCCTCCATTCCTACAGTTAAGCGCCTAATGCGAAGTTATGCTCACATGCCACTCAATCTACATGACACATGGTCAACCTTGTAAAGCTGGTCGGTATATAAGTGTACAGACAGGCTAACATAGAAATACCAACACATGGACATGAGCGTCTTTAAGTCTACCGGCGGCTATCGATGCAGACATAATGATTCCTTGCATCAGGAAACACAGTTTCGGCAATGTAACCATGTGCCAAGATACTGTAACCGACATATACTTGGCGGGTGGCTGCATGGATCCATATCGGCCCCTGTGATCGGCATAGCGCCCGGCAGTGCTTATATTGGGGATCACCAATTGCCTATAGGTGTGACACCATGTCACAGGTATGTCACACCATTACACTTCCTCAGGCATTGAC
>JASFCZ010000427.1:0-10235 GCA_036937155.1 Cyathus pygmaeus
GAACAGTAAGGAACGTCAGCTAAAGTAATATGATGGAATGGGAAGAGAGTAAAACGCACGGGTTGCATGCTGGATCGATTCACGCGAAGCGGCAGACGAGGCCTTCGGTTGGATTGCATTGAGAGTGGAGGGGACAAGTTTACACTGGAGGTGACGGCGAAGGAGGTTGGGCGAGAGGAGGCGTCAATGAAGGGCAGGTCTGGGGTGAATCGGAGGCGGTCAGGTCTCGCCTGGGACATATGAGTTAAGGGCTTGCTGGCAGCGTGTCGGGCGGTGATGATAGCCCTGACTCGAGAGGGTCGTGAACGGGATCAACGAACCCTGCGAATGGACTCCAAGGGAGGATATGGTTTGGAAGGGCGGAGCGAGGGTACGATGTCTTCCTCATCAGACGTGTTAATCGTTTGGAGTCCTGCTACTGGCCACGCCGAGTGTGTTAAGTTAGTTAGCAGTGTTGGAGAGAACTAGATATCGAAGACGATGAGCGTATGAACAAGAAACGACGTGAATCGGCTCGACGCACCTGAATCCAACGAGCTACGCTGTTACTCTGATGCAACTGAACCCTTTCCTCCATTCTACAACAGGCCTTGAGTTGATGCGCGTCGTAAAATTGCGTGGTATCGTGTAGCAGTAACAACTGGAAGAATATATGGAATGGATCGGATGGTTCGTAGAGAGGGAGAGGAGGAGAAGAGCGTGCATACCTGCGCACTGCGAGTCTCTGCGACCCAACCGTGGGAATACATATACGTCTTATCTTATCCAAGATCTTATCGCTTCACTAGTAGTCCCAAGGCCGACGCACTCCTCGCACTTGCCTCGCACGTTCTCACCTTACTGCTGAGTAGCAGTTATGCTTCAGCCACCATTACATGAGTAGGTAATTATAGCAGAGTTACAGGTAAAGACGACATGTTGAGCCGATCATAGGCTTCAGCCAGTCCAAAGATAAGTTTATCTGCACAGTGGAATCGATTCCGTGCCCTGTGCGTATCCGTACTTACTGTCGGACTCGAATAGAAACAGAACTATCGAATTGATTGTCTGCCGTGGACTCACTGTCGAACTGAAATAGAATCAACGTAAGTAATCGATTGCAAGCACAGTCGCAGTCCTGTCACTGAAGCTTGAAGTATTTTGAGTCTCATGATCGATTTAGTTATGTTATACGTGGTCGAAGGAGTCGCTTTCAGCTGTTCATGGTGATAAGTTATGATAGATCGATTTCGGATTGGGAAGGTGAGGTCGGGGACATGGTGGGTGCCAATATGATAAGTATACTATACATGAGATTCGCACGGATTCTGTATCTTCACATCACGCGTCCTCGTCTCATCTGCTCTTGCAAGTTGCTCGCGAGTCGCCATCGTCCACGCCCAATCTCACTCCCTTCATGTGCTACGGAATACATGCACCATCCAAACGCTAATTGTGTAGTGCAACAAGTTAACCGCTTTTATTGCGCCGACGATTCACGACAGGCTAGGCCATTTACACCGATGTCGTCTTCAAGCACCTTTTCTTCCTGCGTCCTCATACAGACACGTCCACGAAGAATACACCCCGAATGGCCCTCTACGAGCCAACGGAATTTGTTGTATACCTGTGGATAGCTCGAGCCATTGAAGCTCACACTTCAACTCAATGTACCCGTTTCACCCGTTAATCCGAAATCGATCTCATAGTACTAGTAGTCAAAGGAGATTTGTTATCGCAGTCTGCAGGCGCCGCCTCCATAAATACCACATGGACAAGCCTCCAATCGACAATGTGTGCATTCGATAACCCGATTTGAATAAATATCAGAGTCTACATCGATCATGAGAACCTTGTGAGAGCCACAGTGGATAAGTATAACGATTTTGTATCGATTAGGCTAATTCTGTTTCAGTTCGATAACATGTAAGCTTACTATTCATGTACATCACAGAAGTCATTCGATTTTGTTCATTCTATTTTCGTTCGCCTGTGATTATTGACAGGGCATGAAATCGATCTCGTTGCGCCCAAGTGCGCCTATAAATCAACTATAAATATCGAGATCGCCTCAGGCTCTCTCAATTAACGTGTATATACCGTACATACCTCTGCCTGCATCACTGTCATTACTACTTACTCACGTAACTTGACAACATTATAACTAGTTAGTAAGATGCGAGCGTGAACTTCAGGCCGAGCACTGTTGGTAAAGCTTGCGTAAAGCGATAAGATAAGAGACAACTGTATTCCCACGGCTGCTTGTCAGTTCCGGTTCATTTTTGCCCGAGTCGCATGCTCTCTCCTCCTCTACCTCCATGAACCATCTAATCCACCTATTCACCTCGATGTTACCAATGCACGGTTTCGCACATATCTGAGACGCTTACCAAGACCTAGCAGGAGAATGGAGGAATGTTTCAACGTCAGTTGAGAGCGAGAGGCAGGGATTTAGGTGCGTCGAGGTGAAGTTCACGCTCGTTCCCTACACTCATTTTCTTCGCTATCCAGTTCTCGACGGCACGGCCTACCGCATGAACCAGCTAGAAGTCACCGTTAGCTAGTGGATGTGTCGATTCTACACGATGCAATCTTCCCTCTACTCAGAGGACGGAGGGTCCACTCCTGCCTCTAGGCTCGTGCTGCTCGTTCCCATCCCTTGGCGTCAGCTCGCAAGGCTCGTGGGCCCAGCTCTCTCGCCCTCGCTCGCCATCACATCCCACTTTGGAACGACATCGCTTCCAGCCGTAGCATCCTCAAACAGGCGAGACCAGACCATCTCCGATGCACCCACGCACGTTCTGCAACCCAGCCCACGCTCGCCTCCTGACGCCCCCTCTCGCTGAACGACGTCCATCTTCACCTCCTGTTCAAACGTGTCGCTCTCCACAAGCCGTTGACCCAGTCCAGTCCAGTCCTCAACCCCAACTCCCGTCATACATGTCCCGACTCAGAATACAACCCACTGCGGTCCTTTCAACACCGTTAGACGTCGCCATCCCACCTGGTCCGTTACCGTCATACAGCCCTTCCCTACGCCAATTGAACCAATTCATCTCCAACCCCTTCGCCCCGACTCGGCTCTCTTCCTCAGCCGAGCCAATCCACCCTTCCACGCTATGGTATCCCAACGCATCGATCGTCCTACGCCTCCAGTCCATCCAGTTCAAAGTGGACCACGCCGTTCTCTCCACTTGCTTCCTCAGGCTCGTACTGGGTGTTCGAACCCTCGAAGGAGAAGGAACAGGCGTCTCTCAAAGGGTTCGGTAGTTGACTTTCAGGGAGATAAGTAGGCTGATATGGGAGGGTCGTTGATGACGGTGTATAAGCGAACGTATGTCCTTTTCTACACATTCGTTAACAATGGAAGGGTTGACGTGCACACAGGCTCAGGGTCTTCCTACAGTACGCCGGCGCAGACCTCCTACCGGTTTTAACGTCCCTCCCATCCCTTCGAACCAGCTCAGACACCCCCTCGCTGGCACCTCCTCTCAATCAGCCACATCCACCGACAAACCCAGCTCGTATATCATCATGGGCGTCCCCACGCACGACATCGGGCCAATCACTCGTGAGCCGACCCTGCCTCTATGCAATGACGATCCTGTCACAGACTAGCACACGATTCCCTCCTCGTCCCCCGCCTCTACCAGGTCCCAGCTGCTCTTTCCTCCTAGGATCAATACAACGCAGCTCCAGTACCCCCTCGTCGACCCAGCCCTCTTCCTGACCCGAGTCCATATACCATCCGATCATGTGGTATCTCGACGCTTCGACTGTTCTGCACGTAACGCTGTCCATCTCCAAAGTGCACCAGACGGTTCTCGGAGCTCGTTAGCAGGTGCTCAACGTTGCGTTTCCCTCGGTTCCCTCGTACTGGGGTGTCCAGCGCCGAGAAAGAGGAGGGTTGATGAACGTTGGCGAGTGCATTGAGGTTGGCTTTCAGGGAGATAATGAGGATATAGGAGTCTTGGTAAAGGCACTTCGGGAGCCTGCGTACGTCTTTGTTCCTTTCGTTTTCCGACATAGTAGAAGTCCTGACGCTTACACAGCTTGTGGTAGGGTCGATGTAACGCGAGGTATAACGTTCCCGACAATTCTATCGGTTTTACGTCCCTCGTCCCCTGCAATTCAGACCTTTCTTCCGCTGGTACCTGCCCTTCCATAGTCACCACCACCTTCAGCACGGCCCTTTATGTATACTCTCTACCATACAAGCCTCGTGCCTCGTCTTCCGCCTCGCTTCGGCTGACCTAGCGTACAACCAACAACGGTCCCGCCACGGGATAGTGTGCTACCCCCTCCTCGTACCCCACCTCTACCAGGTCAACACCGTTCGTCTACTCCTGGTGCGATCACACTCCAGCCCTCTTCGTAAAACCGGCTCTCTCCTCCACCGAACCAATGAACCCCAATCATGTGGTATCCCGACACCTCGATACTCGTGCACGTCCACCCTCACTCGTTCGAAGTGCTCGAACCGCGTAGGCAACTCAGTCCCTCGTGTTCGTTAGGACTTTCTTTCGCCTTCCCGCCTAAGGCGTTTAATTCCTCAAAGAAACGGAACGGGGAACGGTTGGCGAGCGTCTTGAGGTTTGCCAGCAGGGTTCCGAATCGGACAGAGTTATGTTGAAGGTGGTTTACGAGCCACAGTTAACGTACGTTCGCTCGCTCCCATTCTTTTCTATTGCTTTGGCTGACGTACCTCACTGTTCAGATTCACTGTTCAGATTCTGGGGCGCTTCAGCCTCTTCCACCCCTCTACCTACTCCTCTCCTCCTGATCGCCGTCCTTCGCCCTTAGCTCGAAGTTCATCATCCCAACAATCCACACGTGCGCCCGGAGGCCTCAGCCCGCTACGTCCTCAAGTCCAACTTTGTCGCGCATATAGCACCCGCTGCGATCCTCGATGTCATGCAGTCCATTCATCTCGGGCATCTGGCCCTATGTCTTCCATTTCCTCACGTGGTTAACCCGTAGGCGGAGGACGTATCGTGGTACATCCAATCCCTATCAGCACGAGTGCCTCTTCTTCGTGAAACTTTCACCGTCCCGCTCGTTTGTTTACGTGCTCAGGCCCTCCTCTACCTGTGCTTTCCACGTATGTGCTCCCTCTACCAACCCCAACCCCACACATCGAATGACCTATCGTCGAATCCTAAAGCGATTCTTCTGCGGTCGTGGAAGATGTGGTGCGAGAGAGTTGCGGGAAGTTGAAGTCGGGACATGAAATGGGGACGTTGTCCCTCTGTGCCCTAGCTTCCAACTGTTATCGAATGATTCAAATCTCCATCCTCCCGCCTTGCTTCGTCTATGCACAACCTGGCGTCAACGGAAGCTCAGTTAACCGTAACCCGGCAAAGGGATGTTGCTATTCGGTGAATCTTCCTCATATGCCCCCCTCGTCCTATGGTCCCATGGACCCTCAGACTTCAGTGTCATCTATCCAATATCCAGGTATCGAATCGAGATCTGATGGTGGTGGAAGCGCCAAAAGTGCCATTCCACGTACCCAAAGCCCACCTGCCCCATCTGCGCTACGGATATTCTTAAGTCGAATGAACCACGCCCTTGCTTCCTTATCGCATTGGGTATGGAAGACTTCCCATCCCTTTTGTCCAACTAACCTTCGTGTATTTCGGACTCGGAATGTGACTGGCGATAGAAAACGCTCATATGAATGCAGGCAGTGATCGACATGCGGGTGTGTGCTGTGCATGAGGCATGTCAGAAGCGGGAAGTGTGGGAGAGGCTGGTATCGCTTTATCGACGGCGTTTTGAGCTTCTGGCGCTGAGGATGTTGCTGATGAGTTGTCGAAAGAGGGTCGCTCACCTTCGTCCATCCGAGCTGGCTGGAGGAGTGAAGACGAGAGGTTTTATTGTACATACACCACTCTTACTATAACTTATGCGATTTACAATAGCTAAGTTACTTGATCTGTAGCAAATGTAATCATCTTACAGGATGCGAGATTATCTCGGCTATAATAGGAGATAAGATAACATTCGCACGGTTTGTTCGTCCCGTGAGTCCGATTCGCGTCCTTTCCGGGAATCCTTGCTCTCCCTTCACTATCTGCTCTCAATCTACGTTCGTCCAGTCGACCACATCATATGGACATACCAACGCTGGGATCTACTAGGATTGCTATGTCCTAAATGACATACTGCAGGAATGAGAGCTAAATTCGGCGAGTTCAAAGGTACGTGTTATGACAGTTATCTCCTTCATTGTTGTGCTCATCGCCTTTTCCATGTAGTATCAAGGCTCAATGTTACCTTACCCTCTCCTGGAGTTCGTGGACCAACACTCGACCTCGACCACCAACTCAAAGAGCGACGTCCCCAAGGCGTCCCAGCCTCTCGTTCATGACCCGACTCTGGTCGAAACTACGGTCGTTGACGACCTCATGGGCACTCCTCACGACAACTTATAAGTAACCTAGACCGAATGCATCATGTGCCGAACCCCGGACGAACCCCAACCAGCTCGTCCCAGCCCTTCTGCACGAGCGCACTACACCGCACAACGCTATCGCCCCAACGAAGGCCCGAAGTCAGCGCTTGTCATCCGTCGTCGCACACCAACCGTGCTGGCCGTTCGTCCTCGTGGTCGGAGCAGTGCAAGACGAGATGGAAAGCGGGACATGGTTTATTGGTTCTTGGGTGCGGGGGTGGGATTTGGGGCGATACCTGGGCATCCGGGGCCATGCCACATACGCTACCTGCGCTTACGACCTCGAGGAGCTACCGGTGGACGTTGTACATTTTTCGTCGTCTTCGTTTACATGCTCTTCTCTGACACTGGTCGTCGTAGGTTCGTACCCTACATGCTGGCGACCACTTCGACGTACAGCATTCATATTTGCCCTGTGTCTCAAATATCCAGGGCTGAGGCATACACTGCCTGCTAGGACGTCGAGGAGCTACTGGAGGACGTCGTACGTTGTACATTCTTCTTACGGTAGCTGGCTCGGTCTTGACAACAACTCTCCTACTTTCCGTCTGCTACAATGAACTCTTGTATTCAGCCGTTGTTATTACATGGAATCTTTGAAGTGAAATCCGAACACAATGAGCTGGCCTGGGACGGTGGTAGGTGTGTAACGAAAAGTTTCATGCACCATCTGCATACGCGCTGACCTTCTTTTTCGACTAGTAAATCATACAGCATCGAATGCCACATGTATGAGCACGGTGGACTTGTGTTATCTCGTAGATTTTACCTCTGGATCGGGTTGAAAAGCCCGCAGTAGTCACCAAATGCCCCTAGTGGCCGCTTGCTCATTCCAGACCAACGCAAACCAACGTCCTCTCGAATCGCCAGCGGATATTCCACTCAAGGACACCCTCATTCTGCTATACCAGCTCTCCCAGTTCACTCCCGCCGTAATCGGGTCAAAGCCTGCTCCTGCCTCCTCTTCCTCCTCGTACCAACCCATCAAGCCTTCGTTTGATACCACATCCACTCATTCTAAATGCCTGCGTCCATGGCTTTGAGTCCTAAATACAACAAATAGCCTGCGAGTTAGATCGAACTGCTTACTGTTCAAGGAATGTCGTCAGGGCAGGAAGAGGGCGAGGTTAGACGGACGTTAACACGTTATATGGTCGATGAGCTAAGGGCATTCGTGATAGGGAAGGTGGACATGATCAACGTACGTGTCTTCTACATTCCCTTCTGTGTGTCGCTGATCCTGCAACGCAGTCTGCGTCCTCTATGATAACCGATAGCAAACCCGTCTAGTCCTTCAATCGTTCAAATTCCAACTCGGGACCTCTCCCCCGTACGTATCATCCATCAAAGCTATCTACGCGTCCTGTAGCTTGTAACGCAGCATACTAATACTAATAGGTGGTTGTAGGACCTCGACCAGAAACCTCAAAATAGAACTTCTGATACCTCCAGAGTCCAAATCTGCGACAGTCGAATGCCTATGAGTAAAAATCTTCGATGGGTACCAAGTGGTGAAATCTCACGATGTAGCCAGGGGTAGTTTTGTCTTTAGAGATGGTTTACGAGGCACGTTTGTCTTCCCCTCGTACGCCTACTTCTACCTGACGTCGGTTTTAGGACACGTCGAGTCTCACCATACCACCGCTACTTGCCTCTGGTGCCTACCACCATGAGGCTCGTCTTGCCCATGGGAAGTACACGCTACATATCCCCGCAGCAGGCAAGAGTGACCGCTATCATCGTTCTCGCCCTCTAGTACATTCTGCCTTCGAATACTTGATGTCGTGTTGCTCGTTTACGGTAGTGAATACCTCAACGACGACGATGGCTGCACGCCGACGACGAAGAGTTCATGCATGCCCTCGATAGGCATCTCCTCCCTTGAAGAAGTTGGTTCGCAGAGTTCGTGGTCCCCGCTCTCTGGACCCGAAACACCTCATCTGTCATGGACGTGCCCTACCCCTCTCGGGTATTCCTCACTCAGGCCGATTCGTCCAAACAACGTTGTCTCCGTACTTCTACAAAGTCAGACGACGAAGAGTTCATGTCCGCCCTCCCCGGCTCCCTTGAAGTTGGTTCGCAAAGCTCGTGGTCCCGCTCATTCGACCCAAAACACCACTTCTTTCGTGGACACCGTCCCCTCCTCGAAGCACCCTCAAGCAAGCCAGACCAGCTGCATCTGATCACCCATGCATGCTTTCTGCAACACAGCCCCATATACACCTGTCCTCGTGCCTCCATTGATGCATCCTCTCACTGAGCGCGTCCATCAGCACCTCCAGCTCATGCACACTGCCTCTCCCAACCCCAGGCCTATCTTCCGTCTCGCATGGCCTGACTCAGCTTACGGTCCATGATGGCCCCGCCCTCCTGCTTAAAGAAGAGGGTAGTGCGCCACTCCACTTTGTTCCCCACCTCTACCAGGTCAAGGCCGTTCGTCTCCTCTTCCCGTAAATGGGCCATCCTCTTCGACCACGCACTCCTCCTCACGCGAGCTAATCTGCGCGGTGACATTGGTATCTCGACGCATCGATCGTCCTTCGCGTCTATTTCTACCTGTTCACAATGCACTACACCGTGCTCGTAGGTGATTCGCTCGTTTTCGATGGACGTTTCGCTAGCTTCCTCGTACTGGGGCGTTCAAACGTTGGCTAGTATGCGTATTAGGAGCCCTCAACCTACGTATGGCTTTCTACCTTTCTTCGAGCCGGTCGTAGGGAAAGTGCTGACGTCACGTACACAGCTCCTGAGTCCTGGATCCTGGGATGTCATAACCCGTAGTATGACACTCGGCCGGCCCTCCTCCCCCTAACCCGAGCCAATTAGGCTTCCAACGACCTACGCGTCATATTGTGGCCCATGCTTCGCCGAATCTGTCATCGAGAGAAGAACAAGCGTATGCATTCAAGCGAGAGCCTGAAAGATAAGGAACAGGAAAATATCGGTGGGTTTGGTGGTTGAGCTGCAGGGAGTTAAGAGGGAGAATGTAAAGGTGTTTCAGAAGGCGGTTTATGAACCTACGTGGGTTTCGTTTCTACCTATTCTTTCGTATTAGTTTAGCTAATGATCTTTTATCATTATGGGATGCAGGCTCAACATCTTCCGCTCCCTACCAACTCATCTACTTCCTCATCGTCGTTCCTTGTGCTACCACAATCACTCTCTTTTTGTCCCCCTAAGTTTCGTAGTACTCAGACTGAATATTGTAAAAATACTATTATTACAGTCTGCAGAGACACAGAGTTACTTCATATTAAGCCACAGAGGCAAAGCAGTGTAGTAGAAGCAAATTGCAACATTTCTGTCAGTCCATCCTGCCATACAGGCTTGACTCCTTCATTTGTACTCGTTGATCTAAGTAACGAAAGCGAGCGCTCAGCGACCGCGTCAGGGGTAATGCTAGCAACATTCGGTGCAAATCGAAGATATCCTCAGAAGTAGACGGATGGATACGATGGGTCAATAGCTGACACGGTATCATCTCCCAGGAGTCCCACTCCTGTATATCTGATAAAGAACTTGAGGATTGCGGAGAAGTTTGGGCAGAGGATGGTTATCCTAAAGCTACCTGACGTGTCAGTTGAAGTGAATAGTATCCCAACGTGAAAGAACTTACGTAGTGTCAAGTACCCAACGACTCCCTCGTTGGCCACCACACTACCAAACGCCCGGAAGCTTAGATCTCTCCTAGTTGGCCTAAGTACCGGAAACAGCGATCGTAACATATAGAAAGGTTACGCGAGTTGGAGGGAGAACATCGGGCAGGGGTAATTGACGCCAGCTCTAACGTTGTCTGGTG
>JASFCZ010000428.1:0-10232 GCA_036937155.1 Cyathus pygmaeus
GAATCAGCATATCCACGGCGGACAACGATATGGACAATAACAGTACCCGGAACACCGGGGTATTCGGCACGACCATACCCTAGAATAATTGGAGAGCGACCGGCTACTCCCTCGTTTTCTACCAACACTAAGAACGGGAGGTTCATTTCGTCTGTAGACTCCCAGAACTTTGTACGCATTTCTGAGTCTGTAACTGGGAAGGATTTCAAGACGTATAGATTGTAATAGTTTGCGATGTCTGCGACTTCGGATATGTCGACGAGTGTTGCAGGACGAACTTTACGTACATTTACTAGAGAAGCGGTTGGGAGCCTACTATGCGGTTAAAGGTCAAGCGTGACGTCAACGGTACGAGAAGACGGGGTGCATACAGAGTAGATGGTAGGTTGTCGGAACTCGAAGTCAATCGAAGATGTTCAATGCCAGAGGAAGAAGAACGAGCAGAGAGGTTCAATTGGGAGACAGCTGCTTGATTAGATCCTACAATTGTTTGCGTCGTGAAAGCGGGGGTAGCTAAAGGAAACAAGGGACTCGGAAGTGGTTCGATACTAGGAGCAGGGAACTCTGCATCTGCAGAATTAAAAGGACTTGAAAATATATGCGTATACTGATGTAGAGGAGAGAATGCCGTTGGTGTCGGCGGTGCTACGGAAGGTGCGGGGTGGTTGTTTAAAAGCGAAAACGAGGATGAGCGTGAATGTACAATTTTGCGCGTGAGGTGACCATAGGATGAACGCGAGTTTAAAGTGGGTTTGGCTCCAGCACCAACAGTTTCTGGTTCCTCAGGCTTCTCCGATGGTGCAACTCTTCCAAGTCGTGGAGATTTATCTATATGAGTTATGGATTCTGGGTCTTTCGTCGAGAACAATCAACCGTCGCCTACCATGGATAGTCCCTAGAGCCCCGCGCTTCGCAATGGGTAGGGGTGGGATCTTGATACTGTCCGAAAGGAAGCACTTTAAAACGCCGTGAAAGTGTACCTAAACGCTATACTCACCGGCAAGAATGTATACTACTATGACAAATCAAAAGAAGGCGACGACTGAATACCAAGATCACTCACGAAACGACGGGCTCGTTCTCCTTCTCCCTGTAGTTCAATCGCGGTTTCTTGCGTTGAGCTACATAGCTAGCATTGGGGATACTTGTTTTGTTTCTTCCACCGGTTTTAACTTTCGACGACGTGCGTTTCCCTAATAATGAAGGAAGTCAACGGAAATTTCCACCCACCACAGGTAAAGCGTACGCTTCAGATTCTTCAGGGCGTCATACTCGTTCCCATCTAATTCTGAATCTGGTGCTTCATCTTCTCCGTCATCCTCGAACGCAAAAGTAGAACGCTCTCGAGTCATTCTTGCATCGCTTTGGACACCTTTCCTCTCCCGTTCGCTCCTCCTGACCCAGTGTGCTGGTCCTGTGCAAGTTGACATCTGTCACGACGAATATAGTTTGTTTTGACGCTTTAGGATGTACTGAAAAAACACTGATGTAGCAGAAACGTAGTGCAAGATTTAGAAAAAGAGAATAAAGGAATGTGAGCGATTGGGACAAGGTGACAACAATGTCGTTACTGTGAGTGTGACATTGATCAAATGATAAGATTAAGTTCCCACACGTGACTCTGCTCCGCCGGTAGCCTCCGGAATGCACAGAAATCCGGCGTTAGCCCAAGCTATTGGCATCATGCACAACAGAGTGTATCTGCAATCGGTTTTCAGCGAATTTTCGTGTTGTGAAACTCGGCTATTTTCAAGTGAGCTAAAGTTGCGGGGCACAGTGTGGTGTTTACTAAGCTTCGCAGGTTCAGTTCGATGATGGCCAGATTCAAGATCTCTCTGCAGGACGGAGAAGGCGCCCAGGGCGTCTTGTAAATATTGGACCATGATAATGATGTCATTGCCGACCCACCTGCTCAATCGGGTATGTAGTGGGCACGAGCTGGATCAGTTGGAAGTCTTTTGGAGCCTCGGTTCAGTTGAAACTCGCTTAGTTTTCAGTCAGTTTTTTCGCTGAAACCGCTTGCAGATACACTCTAACCATGGAAGGCTACTTTTCAGCTTACTTGCACAAATTCTCTTCTTTTACATAAATTTTGAAGATATATGACAGCTAGCACTGTCGGCCTCCTAGGAAGAAGAAAGCGAATCGTCTTTTGGCCCCAATTTCGATTCTCTTCAACCACATTCTGCAATGCCCCTCTCCGAACATACAGTGTAAATAAACTCCATGCCTGTTTGTGTAAACAGGAGCTCCGATAGGACGTTCATTGCTGCAGCTATTACGCTAGATCACACCATTAGTTTACCGGACAACCCCACATAACAGCTAATGATAGAAAAATGACCTTGGTTCACTTAAATTAAGAAGTCACTAATTGTTTGTCGTTGGAGCCCACTGCCCAATGCAACAGGGTGTTAACCCCGCCGACAGATCAAAACGCCTAAAGACGAAGGGCATGTATCACCAACGGAGTCCAGGCAAAAATATTCGCATGCGATGGACAGTCCATTCCAACGGAAAATGATTATAATACTAATCGCTGACGAATGCAACTCCGAGTGGGTGCTGTCGTTAGTATATTAAAACTGGGGTATAACGAGAAAGATGGGATGTGACTGAGTCCCAGTTCCAGAAAATGTCAGTCCCACTGAGATTTTGCCTGCACCGTGCACAGCCCCATTGTCAGACATGCGGTGGCTTCCCCACTTCCGGCCGGTGCTAGCCCTTGTGCCGAAGGCCATTATCATATTACGGTGTGCTAATCTGAATGCCACTGGCTATTATTTGTAGTTTACGGTACAGAAGTAATGGTATATTATACTGTAAGTATACACATGAGATGAGGGGCTCGGTTTTCTACATATACTCCCCGAATTTTGCATGCAAATTCCTTATGGGTGTACTGTTAAGCCACACATCGATGTCGTCCGAGTCTTGAATAGGCACATGTTCCTTCGGAGTGGCTACATTTGGTGGTAGTAGAGACAGTATTGGTGCAGTAGGTGTTCTGGCAGGTGCTATCATATCAGACTCACAGACATCTGCTTGTTCTGTAACGAGGGAAGGCACGGGTCCTGGTTGCTGTAAAATAAAGACCTCACCGCCGTCACCTGAATCTGAGTCATAAAGATTACCTGAAGCATTTGCTTCGAAATCATGTCGCGCTTTCCCCCTGGCACTTGGCTTCGTTGGTGAATGTTTCATTTCGTTGTCTTCTAGGAGTGATTTCTTTTCGGCCTGCAGCTCACGAATCTCAGAATTGATACTCGTAACTTCGCGTTTTTCTTCCAACGAGTGTTCAATGACAGGCGGCATCAGTTTCTTGCGTGCATTAAGAGCCTGTATTTTCTTTGTGATTTCTGCAACCTGTTGTTGTGTAATCGACCTTCCGGCTGATGCACGCCCATTTGCCTCGCGTCTTCGCTGGTTGGCAAGATCCCTCTCTGCCTGTGTGTTATGAGTATTCGGAAGCACCGCATTCAGCTCGCAGGCTTGGAGA
The DNA here is from genome assembly GCA_036937155.1 of Cyathus pygmaeus. Lineage (NCBI taxonomy): Eukaryota > Fungi > Basidiomycota > Agaricomycetes > Agaricales > Nidulariaceae > Cyathus > Cyathus pygmaeus. The sequence goes on from JASFCZ010000428.1 coordinate 3,500, forward strand.
TTTTTCAGCTTTCTCCAGTCGGCATCCTTCGCACTATAAATTCAAGATGATGAGTAAATATCATCAAGGGAGCAGATAAAATAAAATGAACCTTTTTATCGCATCAAGGATGGATAGATTAATTCCAGTCTGCAAGTTAGTCTCTGGATGAGCACCTTCATTTAAATTCGTATTTCCGGGAGTGCTATACCAATCCTCCCTAGGAATTCGCGACATGAATTCATTGACAGATGGTACGAACCACGGATGAGGAAGTTTATCTGATATCCAGTCTATTTAGGTGCCATGAGTACGAAACATATTTACAAGCACTATTTATCACACCTCGTAATATCTTGTGCGGAGAGTTGAGGCACCAGGCAATAAACTTGTCAAGTTCCTCTTGCGTTTGAAGAAAAATAAACCCCCGGACACGATCTATGACATCCTGGGGGAGTGATCTTTTGGCCATATCGTCGAATTTTCTAAGGAAAATAAATATAAGCATTAGGACTTTAGGACGAAACTGTGCATAAATACATACCTTTCAAGATGTACAAGGCATGTCCGTACAATATACTGCACAATATCACTTGAAGTAGAGCCAGTATGTTGCAGATTTCCTCGCTTCAGTGCACGTACAAGTAAATCGTCACCACAACCCTCTACTTGTGGCTTGCAACCATCGACCAAAATCGCCTTCAGACCTGTCCCATCAATAAATTGAAATCGGACCGCCTGTCCAGTCATTGCCTCGATGGTATCCCAGAGCTCTTGCCACATGCGACGGAATGCTTCACGGGTCTCTCTAGTACAGTATAGTCGCGCAATTGTTAAGCCTTGATATCATCACCGTTAAATATACAATTGCCACTGCCCAGTCATAAAATTAACACGTACGTCTGTTGAGTTTACTATCCCAAATAACAACCTCCCATTCATTCCACTTCCCATGAACACGCTTGTATGTGTTGTCATGTAGTGAAGCATAACAGACGTGAATGCGACGTGCTATGTCAGGGAACATGGTAACAATTAGGTCATAGTCACCCTCAAAGATGATCTTGTGCACGTAATGCTGATCAGTTGGAAGTGTATCACGCTCAAGGTGACGAAGATGAATTACACCCTCAAGCGAGTTACCAAAGGGTGCATTTTTCTTTTTTACTGCTTGAATAATGTTTCTCTTAACCCGGATATTTGCTAAGGCCGGATCGAAGAATGCGGGGTCTTGCCCATTGAAGACTTTTCTCGTTGTACCAGCTATAAGTATAAAATAGTTAAGATCATACCACACCGCACAATTAGAATTTACGCACCTTTATCAACCTTTAGAGCTGTCAATCCTGCAGAACCAAGTTGCTCGGCAGCTTCTATATATTTACGCTTCCCTTCGCGCGTGATCTTAGTGAAGGGGAATACTGGGTGGTTATGAGGATTCTCCAGAATTACGATGGCTTGTCTGTCTGTTGAATCGACTGGGTAGAATATAAGAATCTTGGTAGGGCAAGGTCGATGCAAAATACGTCCTTTGATTACCCTTCCTTCGTGTGTATGAGGGTAAGCTAATTTACGCACGTTGCAAAATTAGCAGAAATATTAAAGGTTAAAGAGAGAAGAAACGAAAGCTTACGACATTCTTGTTTGCCCTTGAGGCCGTGACTTGGATGGAGCACCTTTGCACATTTCTTTTCATGCAGAGTTGCATTTGGCAATATTCCGTTCGACTGGAATAGCTTTGCGACTAATTCCTCCATTATGTGCATGGGGATTGGAATGAATCGGTGAGTATGCAGCTTCCCACTTCTGTAATCACTACAGCCAATGAATCCAACCTTTCCATCTGCATTCTAATTTCAAACGTCAGCTAACGAAATGAAGATTAGATGCTATATTATACGCACTCGTTTACCATCTTTTCTTTTGCGATAAACGGCAGCACCAATGCACGCGAGTGGAGTTCCATTATGGTTCATGGCTCTACATGGATGATCTTGGCATTGATTGTAAAATCTGAATAAAATTTAATTAGCATGGTGCAATACATAGAGTTGTATACCACCTACGAGATAGCCCTGCCCTCGTTGCTTGATGCATCCGCATTAATTTCGCGCTCAGCCTCAAACAGATCATTTCTTTCATTCTCATCTGCCTCGTAACGTTCACAATCTGCAAGAAGGTTTGGATCAAGCTGGGAGCAATGGTATATACCAGCACAAGTATGTTCTGCGCGCCCACGCCGTTGCATATCCAGAGCATAGACAACTGGTGTATTTTTCTTCTTCAATTTCGCATTCTCTGGTTCAGACAGTTCAGAATCTGACTCATAACTCCCCTTCGTCCTTGATCCTGAACTTCCACCTGTCCATGAGTCTTGGGACTGTAAAATGGCGATTAGACTAAGGTATCACATATGATTACAGGTTATTCAGAGACAGCTTACCTGTGACTTAATTATTGCTGCCATTGACCGAAGTTTATTTGTATCCTCTTCTCTCCAGTCTTCAGAGTCCTGCTCTCGTAAATCCAGCAAGTAAGCTGTCCTTCCACCATCAAGCGGAACTTCCCATGTCCTTGGTAACTCTGACATCTGAATAATGTTATCAACAGTTCTTTGCCGCGTGATCTTAGTATTCTGAATCGGGATGTGCTTCTGCTTCTTGCGAGGTGGTTTCTTTGGCCTGTCATCATCGGAAGAATCAGTAATTTCAATAATTTCTGTCGTCCTAGCTTTGCGCGAGTGGCTGGGAAGTGCTGAACCCAAACCAGAAGTAGATGACAAGTTATCAATGTCAATAACTTCTGGTTTTACTGAAGGTTCCACCTTAACAGGCCTCTCTTGAGTGGTTCTGAGGCGTTTCAAATTTGGATTTTCATGCTTTTCTTGCATATAGGAAGCTGCCCATTTTACGAAGGTCTTCACTTCAAGCCAGGTGGATGCAGTACTTCTTGGAAACAGGTGGTGTACTTCAGGATGGAAGGTCTTGAAAGCGAAAGTTAGTGAATCTATATTGTCAATACTTAGTTCATATATATTACTTACCTCATACATGTACTTCTGAAAAACTTCGTCACCAAATTGTGATATAACTTCGTCGGCATCCATATTTGAAGTGTGATCCAAGTGTTGAGGGGATAAAAGAGTGAAAATTTGACAGCGTCACTTATTGCCTCAGCCAGAGCCTACATTTATATATTACCGAGGTACAGAGTATCTACGAAGTGGCATGCTAAAACAAAAGACTGCTGAAGAGGTTTGACCAATATTTGACTTGCGTTTGACCAATATTTGACGCGATGATGTTTGACGCATCGCGACACGATTTCCAAATCTGGCGATGGTGGATTGACCGGTCGGGCGGAGGATTCCCGGGGAGTCCGGCACACCACAATGGGACTCTGCAATTTCGCATTATGCCGAGTCCCATTCATACCTATCATGTCGCCATTATTTGAGTCACATCCCACCCGTCTCACCTATACCCATATAGAGGGAGTGTCGAAGAATCTCGGTCTTTCACCAACAGGCAAAAAGGCCAATGGATCACCCCTCTACACGCTTCCAGCGATATACGATTCGACCACAGGCAAAGCCCTTGCTGACTCATTTTTTATCGCGCAGTATCTCGACGCCACCTACCCGGATAAACCACGCGTAATTGTGCCAGGCAGCGAGGTACTAACAGTGGCGTTTATAGATACGATAGCGCCAAAGATGTATTCTTACAATCCCACGATCCTGCGCGACTTTAACAACATCTTGTCACCCAGATCGAGAGAGTACCTTAGGAGCAACAGATCCTTTGGCGGAAAGACGTGGGATGACCAAACAAGGATAACAGAAGAGGAGAGGAAGGATGGGTTGCAGAAGTTTAGGGAAGTGTTGGGCCAGATTGATGGTTGGTTTAAGACTACTGAGGGGAAGTTCATCATGTGAGATAAACCAACGTACGCGGACTTTGTTTTTGTTGGATTCTTTGTAACCATCAAAACCATTCTGGGTGATGAGAGTGAGGAATGGAAGGAGATTTCCCGGTGGCATAATAGTCGATGGGGAAAGCTTGTGAAGGACCTGAAGGATTGGGAGGCAGTTGTATAGAACCTAATAATAATACAAGGTTGATCATAAGCTGCCCTAAATATCTGATGCCTTCGTAGGTACGTACTAGTAATATCAATTGTACTACTCATTTACAGGTTCCTCACGGTGTATATATGATAGTAGCCAACGAAGAGTGCCACCGTCGACTGTCACTTCACCAGAAGTTCGTCACGAGGTACTGTCATACCTTTATAATAAACCAACGAAGGGTGCCGTCGACTGTCTCTTCACAGGAAGTTCGCCACGGGGTAGTACCTTTATACCCTAATAATAGCCATCGAAGGGTGCTGTCTGCCTCTTCACAGGAAGTTCATCGCGGCTGTTAGAAAGTGTTAGGCGTGTTCTTCAATAATATCTCGTTGATAATTTCGATTCACCTTTAGAGGTCTGTAATACCGTCAAGGGGGGCGGCAAGTCCCAGATTCAAGTAGAGAGAGCTGGCAACCAGAGTCGCGACGAAAAAGCGAGTGAAACCCATGATAGAAAATCGAGCGTTGATTTAGCAGTGAGCTTTATAGAGGTCTGTCAGATAGTCCAACTTATGAGAGCAAGTGAATAAAATGAATACCTGCTGTAGTTGCGAGGAAGACTGCTGAGACCCATAATAATTATGCACCTTTATACCTTTTGTGTAGCCGCTAGCGCACCAAGCGGCAATGTCTTAGAAACGGATAGGATGTCTGACAACAGGCTGGACGGATGCTCAACCGGCACAGAACACTGGAATGCATCGCATACGGTTAGTAGAATGAATTACTGCCCTGATTCTGAGAAAACGTTCGGAATGAACGGCAACTTGAGTCCGAAATATTTCGCGAAATTCGTTGGCAGTAAAATGTGATTTCAAGGCTTTCAAGCTGCTATTGGATAGTTATGAGCTAACTCATATGATAAAAACCGAACTCTATTATTCCAATCTCAGTATCCCTTTCTTAAAAACAGGACTACTTAAGTTAAGTCGAACGAACACGACGATGACGTTGGCCAGTGCACCTGGATGACGCGATGTTGTCCCAATGTCGTCTGGTTGCAATCTTACATACTTATCAGTGAGAAATATATCAATTTGGCATCTGTCATGAAGGTTACTTACCGGGAAACCCATGATGCCTTGCCAAGTTCGCGGCCTAATTGATTATAGCAAGATTATAGCCAAGCAGTGGCGGTGTTGCCATGTTGGAACGGAAATACAAGTACATATTATGGCAACGTTATGCAGTATGTTGATTGGGAAAGTCACAAATGTCGATTGACTCTAGATAACTTATCAAACTGAGTTTTGCCATTTTGTACCTTACTGTAAGAAAGACTTTTAAGAGTGTTGCCCATTGTACAGTATGTAGTATGTACCTTCGAGAGTTAAGTACTGTAGTCCGACATTAGTAAATGAAATATCTTTGAGTAAGTATACGTACTTCTAGTCGAGTTCCAAGTTGGCATAAGCAGGTATTTTCGTTGAGCTTTATAGTCGGATTCAACCAAGAGTCAGTCTCTATTCGAAGAGTAGTCAAGACTTTAGGAGGTTCGAAGGTCTACCTATTGTCCCACGCCTTACTCGGACCGGAACGCCGACGTTTCCCAACTTGTGACCTCAATGTGACCTTGATCATGATGTGACGTCTCCCAGTCGCCTTCCTGTTTCTCTCTGACTTTCGTGTTCGCTGGTCTGCAATCTATGAATCTATCTGCCTTTCTGCGCTCGATTATCGCATAACATGATATACGGAACATGAATATCATCCGCTGCCATTGCTGACGTCATTTTCGTCGCACATACTCTGTCATCAGAGAGCTGCTGCTGAATGAAGGATATTGTCTCCAATGTGCATTTTATCCCGCTCTCGACCCCTCAAAATTATACCGTGAAGCTATCTGGAAGAGTCAAGAAGCAGTGGCCAAGTTTGGGAGGTATCAGCGGGCGTCTTTGGGTTATGTGCATACAGAGCTAACGAGGGCCCACCGGCACCTCTCAACACGGTATCTCCCAATACTTACCTTTGCATAGAATAGCTAAGGCATCATTTCTGTAGGCAGCTAACACTAGCTTACAACTAGCAATACTGGATTGCAAGAACTCGACACGTTTATTGGAGTGCCCGTATGTCCATACGACGCTCATAAGGAGGTCTCCATACGAAGGTAGCAAACGCCGATGGATGTGTACAGTTCATCTCGTCCGTGCATCTCCAGCCTCAACAAGCACCGCGCCTTCAAGCTCTTTACGCGTAATGAACTGGATTGCGCTTGGTTTTGTCGTACTGAATGTCGCATCAAGAAGCGGCGAAACACGAAATAGGGTTCTAGCGCTGGGAGGCATCCTGATCGTATAACGACGCACATGATGTAAATGGATATACGTGCATATATCTTTTTGCGCGGTAGGACAAACTCCTCGTCCTTATTTTTACCTTCTTTCTTATGATGTTCGACAGATACAAGCCGCCCTAAAATGTTGCCTCAAGAGAATCAATAGTTAAAACGTTGCGACAATCACGCCTTACGCTATCCTACGACCTCCGCTCAGACTATCGCCCTTGCCAGCCTAATGCCAGTGTTTCTGGTGGTCAAAAAGAGTCCGACTACTTGTTGTACTTTACGTCACGTGATTACTTCAAGGTTCGGTTTGGTCTGGCACAAGTTCTGGCAAGTAGT
>JASFCZ010000429.1:0-10225 GCA_036937155.1 Cyathus pygmaeus
AAAATAGATTTTGAAATTGTACTTCCTCTACACAATATTTTTAAGTTCTGTAAACTGTGTTATGTTAAACTACCTCAGAAAATATGATGTGCTAAACTTCGTGGCCTGAGACATGTTTTTGAACCTTCTATAAGCAAATCAATGGTGTGTGGATTTTGGGCATTCTCAGCATTTGCAACACCGAGCCGAACTAAGGAACATTGATATTTTGTAAGCGATGTCAATTTCGACACTATTATGTCACTAGCTGAAACAAGGGGTCTCCAAGAAAATAATCAGATACAGTTGAAGACAGTCAAACTCATCAAATTGTCTCACGGCTGCCTGAGAATTTTTTGAGCCAAACTAACTTCATATTCGGACTCAGGAAGTCTGAAAACATCCAAAAACCACCTTTGCATAATATTCCCACGAGGTTTTCTGTTGGCCAAATTTTTGAGGCTAAAAAACGAAATGTATATACCTCTTTGGGCACTTTGGAGTTCCAAAAATTACTATAATTATCTGTTACCCGCCTAAAGTAACTAAATAATTGATGATGGCACGATATATATATGGTATAGAGCACAAATAGAGCATCCAACATTGCTAGGTGACGATAAGGATGTTACCGACCTGACGTGGGAATGTGCGACATCTCAGGTGACTTTGTTGTGCATGTTTGTCCCTCCATATTTTGAGAAACTTTAGTCGTAATTTTTGACACACCAGCTCGTCGGTAGCGAATTACAATCAGGAATCAGACATAGATAAATAAAATGAAGCGAATGGCACTGTTTTTGAGTCGTAACTAGTTAATTTACTGTTTGGCCAAAATTTGTGAGACAAAAAAAATCATTTTCCATTTTTTGAGAGAATGGCTTGTCAAAATTTTATGAAACTTGCCCCAACAGATAGCATTTCGCTAGATCTTTCATTTCCGATGAAGTCTGGGGCAAAAGAAAATAGTTTATTTTTTTGGATGGGTTTGACTGTCTTCAACTGTACTGGTTTGAGCTTCTCCTATTCCACCCTCCATGTCGGCTCCTGCCTTGTGCGCAAGAGCCAGCTTTCTGGTTGGGTATCATGACGCCGTCGTGATTATGTTTGCGTACTCTAGACAGCACTGAGACCAGAATGGTTGCAGGCTCAGTAGTGGTATCTGTCCTTTGGAATTCTGCATGAGCAACGGCATTTCCAGAGGTGTTCCAACTCTGCTGGCGAGAAGAAGTCTTAGGAGCTGATATGTCTATGGCAGGAGCAGGGGCTAGCAGCAATGATGTACTCCTGTGGGAACTTGGATGATTTGCAGGAAGGACCCTATTGGCTGGGGGTAGTTGTATCCATGGGCTTTGCAATTCAAACTGGGCCGGTCATGGAGCAATAGCACAAAGACTTCGCCCAAGAATGCTTGATATAATGCTGGTATTAGGTGCAGGGATGTGCGTCACAGGTGTACCCTCTCCGCTCGCTGTTAGGTCGCTGCTATGCGTAACTGCACTACCATTTAGGGGTTGAATACCGGAAGAACAAACAACACTGGGCGGTGGTGATTGGAGTTGAAGTGAAGGTTGAATGTTCCTAGCGTCGGTACACAAATTGGTCTGTGCAGCGGAAGGGCGAATAGTGCTGGGAGGAGTCCTTGGTAGCCTGGCACTGACGAATGAATCGGACGAGGAATGCACCTGTTCAACATGACTAGCAAGTCTGACATTGTCTTGTGCAGTTGACCTGTCACCTCTTGATGTAGAAGCGCGCGAAGCACTTGGCGGAGGGGTCAGAAGTGCAAGAGAAACTTCATCATTGCTGGCACATATGAAAGTCTCTGATGGGGATGAACACTCATCAGAGGAGTCTGAAAGTGGATATTCCCCCGGCATAACACTGCAACCATATATACTGTTGTTCTGTAAGTCTGCCTCTGAACAACTTCCACTTCCCACTAGAAGGCGTCTAGGGCGAGATGGCGTCACCGGTGTAGCATATACGTGCTCTAAATCTGAAGACATACTCATATGCCTTGTCTTAAATGCTGGGGTCGACGGTGGCACGGTAGTTCCATGCACATGGGGATAAGTGTTTTCATCTACACCAGTGCTCGCATCTCCCAGTTCCGTACGAGTTTTGTCCGAATCCTGTAGAGGACTGTATCCAGAAATCGACGATGGATGTAGAGGGATATCATCTATAACGATGGAGGTAGTCGTTACATGACGAACTGTAGTAGTATCTGCATTGCACATATTATCAGTGTTGCCATAATTAGAATGCGCGTTCCATAAACTCTCACTGACACTTGTCAGTTTCTGTGAGTTGACAGCCTTGTCAGTGGGTGTCTTGAACGGAAATCATTCCGTCTGCAAAGACTGCATAAAGCCGCGCATCTCTGAAAAGCCGCCACCAACTTCCGAAATTAACTTTGAAAAGACATATTCCTGTTGGTCCAATCTAGCATGAAGAGACTGAACAGTTTGAGCAAGTGTGAGCGCCACATGGTTACTCTTCTCTGCCTCCTTCAAACAGCGCTTCAGCCAAGCAACTTCTTGCTGAACAGATAATCCCTCCTGTGTAGACTCAGGAAGGAAAACACGCCTAACAGCGGTGTACTTTGTCCGTTCTGTAAACACCTATGAGGACCATAGTATACGATGATATGTGCAACTAACCAGGATTGAACGTCGATCTACAAAGAGGGCAAGATGGTCAAGTTGTTCCTGCAGTCCTTCAATGTAATCCTCAATACACAACTCGTGATAGAAATGGCCTGTCGTGAATAGTCAATGTCAGCGAAACATCATAGGTTAAATCATTCGACATACCGCATGGGATACACACTGTGCCTCCGGGAGCAAAAGAGTTGTGGCAGATGCTGCAGCTCATCCTGCAGCTGCTTTCACTGCCGTACTTCAAATACTACACGAACACGGCTTTTAACAAGATCCTATCCCACTCATCTGACTTTCTTGTTGTAATATGTGCTTGAAGGTTTTTGACTTGTTGTCATGGTAAATAACGGGGAATTCAGAAAATAATGGGAGTAGAATGGCGCCCGCAATCAAGGGTGGTCCGGGATTAGAAAAAAACAACTAGGGTCGGATTTTTTTTTTCGGCCCTCGAGCGACAACCCCCCCTCCCTTCTAAGCAATATATTGTTACGTAAACATGATATTTTAGCATTTTCGTTGAATTTTCGTACTAATTATTATATAAGTATACATGTTATGTAATGTATAAGTACTACAAGTATAAGATTCCCTGACAGCTGGAGGTAAGTACAATGAGATGCAGGCGGAAGAACCGTATGAGAACAAGAGAACAAGGGAACAAGAGAACATTTATTACAGTCATCCACCATCAAACGTGACACCAAAACAAAGAAGTCGCTTTTAATACCCATAGAGGTAATATTTAAGCATAAAAATCATATGTACAGATAGAGACAGTCTACCACAGCTAGAATATGAACTTTATTTCTTAAATATACACTGAGATGATAGTAAAAACTTCGAAATAGCTGGAAGGTCGGATTTTGGTCTGTACCCTTGAACAGGACAGCCCTTGATGGCAATACAAACTATTACGGAACCATTCAAATTAGTATTAGCCAAGTTGCTGGTTCATGTCACAGACTGCCTATGTACATTACCATCTTGCGCTTCCAGTAAGATATACTGTATGTACCTCTGTAGAAACTTTTGTGTAGTCTTTCAGATAATGAGGGCCACAAATATACAGTAAAATTTGTGGAAGAAATGGGCTAATTTAGAAGCAGTGAAGTCATCTAATGTTCACTAATTTTCAAATTACACACATTCTCCATCTTATCATGTATATATTATGTGATTTCGAGTATCTTTTAAAAACATATGAGTAGCACATTATTCTTAACATATGTAGGTTTAAAACACAAAAGATTTTATTGAGAAAGGTGAAGATTTGAGTAAAGATAAGATTGGTGTCACGTTTAAGGGTGGTGTCACGCTCAATGGTTGATGACTGTAAATATTTGGCTAGACGTTCGACAACAAACAACCGCCGGTTGCGCAAATTAAAATTCCGAAAAAAATCCATTTATTTTGGCAACAATTGCGCAACTAGTAAGCGCAACTTCAAGCATCATAGGACGAATATTTGAGCGGTACGACTCATAAGACTACATACTTACACTTTGGTCTGTTGGCGATGACACCAGTGTCTGAGGTGCGTGAAATAATAATAATATTAAGGGGCTGTATGACCTTGATATGTTCTATGCCGATGTAAAAATAGTTAAGTTAGTACTTAAGTACTCTACTATGCCCTTACTGACATCGGCCTTTACTAACTTGGGCTCAACATACACTTTCCTGTTTAAATGCTAACATATAAAGGGCTGCTAAAATATAATGGATATATATATCCATGTAAATGGTAAATAGCCTGTTAGCGCCCGTTAGGGAACTGCACGGGTAACCCCCGGGTGTCCAGAGCTTGACCCCCACCCGTACCCGTCATAACCCGTACCCATACACCCGCGGGTAGAATTCACGACGGGTGCTGCGGGTTGCGGGTAACCCGTGGGTTCTGTACTTAAATCTCACTATACATAGTTCATGTTCAAATTTACAACTTACTATCGAGTACAGTTAAACTTGAACGAGATTGGAGTCTATGGATGAAGCAGGAAGTTGTTCTAAGAAGTTAACTGTTGGGGGTAAAAGGGAAATGGTGAATGAAGTTGAGCACTTGAACGATGCTGGGGTATTTTGAAAGAAGCTAGAAACAGGTGAACGATGCCAGAGGCGGTTGAACGATGTTAGGGTCTGTTGAACAAAGCTAGAGGCCAGTGAACGAAGCCAGAGCAGATGAACAAAACCAGAGGCAGATGAACGAAGGCAGAGGCAGCTGAACAATGCCAGAGGCAGTTGAACGATGCTAGGGTCTGTTGAACGAAGCCAGAGGCAGGTTAATGATGCTGGGGTCTGTTGAACGAAGCTAGAGGCAGTTGAAGGAAGCCAGAGGCAGTTGAACGATGCCAGGGTCTGTTGAACGATGCTAGGGTCTATTGAACGAAGCCAGAAGAAGGTGAATGATGCTTGGGTCCGTTTAGCGAAACTAGAGGCAGGTGAATGATGATAGGGTTTGTTGAACAAGGCCAGAGGCAGGTGAACAAAGCCAGAGACTGTTGAACGATACTGGGGTGTGTTGAACGAAAATAGAGGTATGTGAACGAAGCCAGAGGCCATTTGAACGAAACCAGAGGCTGTTGGACAAAGCTGGAAGTTGTAGGACGAAGATGGAGGTTGAAGAACGAAGCTGGAGGTTGAGAAGCGAAGCTGGAGGTGATGGAATGAAGTTGGATGAAGGAGTGAAGCTTGAATATAACTATAGAAGTTGAATGGAATGCTTACTGTGTCTGTGAATCCTGAATGTCTGACTGCCCAACCAATACTCAATCACATCTATATTCTTTGAAAACACCTGCTGAGAAACTCATAGTTCATGTTTTGGGTAGTGAGACCTAGGTATTGTGAATGAAGTGGAAGATGGAGTTCAAAGCAAGATCAAAGATTGAATCAGGAATAGGAAACGCGCAAGAAATGAAACACGAACGTTTGAATACCATGAACTCCGATTTCGGACTTCGAAATGTGCGTCAAATGATTAGAACTTACAACGTAGCGCAGCTGAAGTCAAATTTTGCATATTTACGCAATATTTATGAGTACGGGTGCTGACGGGTACGGGTGTGGAGATCCTAACCCGCACCCGTACCCGTTGACACCCTTACCCGTAACCCGTGCGGGTATGGCCTACCCTGCATTTCCCTAGCGCCCGTGTAACTCAATGAATAGGCTATTCCAAGGCTATTCATTGAGCTACACGGGCGCACTAATAAGTTTTATGTGGGACTGGTACCTGCGAATCCATCTGCTAAGGAACAAAACATCACAAATTGCCAATTGAAGGGGATGATCCATCTGATCTATTGCATCCTTGCAAGTATCTGAATGGAAGGGATGTTATGGAGGTTACAAGAGGGATATTGGTTGAAGTAAAAGATGTGACATGGCGGTCAGGAGACAAGGACTGCCCGTACGCACTTCAGCTATATGGGCGTCTTGGGATGTTAATTCGAAGTTGTATTTGGGAGCCCGGCCTGCGGGGATCGAACTGCCGAAAAAATCGACTCATCGTCAATATACTCCTTACGAACGCAATTACCAACGAAGTGATGATCCGCCCAATCTATCGCGTCCTGGAAGGTAGCTGGACATGAGGTTTGGGGGACCAAACCAAAGTAAAACTTAAGATGCTCATGCAATGGCCATTATGACTGCCTGAAAACTCCTGAGCTATAAAGGCGTCGAACTTAGTGATTGACGGGAAGGTGTTGAGAGACGGTTCATAGAAGCTTCAACTGGGAATCGCACGAAGGTCCATGATCTTGCCAAATCACACTATGCAAAGCACTATGGTCCGTTACCCGAAATGCGAAACCACGTAGACGATACGAATATGACAAAAAAAGATTCTTCATTTCTGCAGTGGAAAGCACTTACCACTGAAGGTAATGAAGATCCATCTGATCTATTGTGTCCTTGCAAGTATCCAGACAGAAGGGATGTTATGGAGGTTTGAGGGATATCGGTTGAAGTAAAAAATGCGATATGGCGATCGCCGATTAGAATACGAGGACTGCCTCGAAATCACTTTGACGAAACGAATATGATAGAAAAAGATTTTTTACCTAACGAAGGAAAGCTAGAGAAAAGACTTACTAACGAAAGTAACGATGATCCATCTGATCTACTGTGTCCTTGAAGTTATCTGAACAGAAAGGATGATATAGAAGTCAGAGGGGCTCTTAGCTGAAAAAAATGGAGAGAAAATTGTCAACTTGAAGATGCATGAAAACACTTGAGCTATACCGGTGTCGGAAATGATCATGCTGAGAAGGGTGGAATCAGTTGAGAAGACATGAAAGGCAGAAAAAGTGGAGGCCCTAGAACAAATGGCAATGACTACCCTAGAGCGAAGTACAGGAAGTACTCATTGAGCTATCGGGGCGTCGGAAGGTGTTGAACGGAAGTTGGATAAGGAATTTGTAATTTGTGGGCACTGGGCACTACCGTGATTCTGATAACATACTTACCGTCGACGGCATGAAACAAGCATGAAACGAGCATGAAAGGCGTACGTATAAAAAGGACGAAATTGGCGTCACGAGACATCAACCTGAGAGCGAAAGCATTACTCGTTGAGCTACGCAGGCGCTGGAAGATGTTGATTTGAAGGTTTATTTATGTAACGTGTTGCTTTTGTGAAATGTCGATGATCAACGAGTCCACAAGTGCTTCGTAGACCCAAGAATCATAGACTAAGGACTTGAGCTTGAAAACTTGAAACCGTTATCAAAGACGTTCGAACTTCGAATGTAATGATAAGAATGCTACCTCTTTATTATGCAGGGAAGCACGTATAATTACCAACGAAAGTAACACCATGATCCATGTGATCTATTGCGTCCTGGAAGGTATCTGAACTTATCGGGGTCGATGAACAATACTTTAGACAAAACATAACGACAACACTACTTGTGTCCCAGTGTCAATTTATGACTGCCTGAACGCACCTGAGCTATACCGGCGTCCTAACTCCTTGGTAGGAAGTGGTATAGTTCATGCTCAGAAGGATGGGAAGTTGAGAAGACATGAAAGGCAGAAAATTGACAGGCTAACCATCCGATGACTACCCTCGAGCGAAGTACTCGTTGAGCTATCGGGGCGTCAGAAGGGGTTAAACAGGAATCGTGTCCTGAAACGTTACCTGGACAAGAATGAGTATGAATGTTATAGAGGTTTGGTGAACCAAAAGATGCATAACCAACTGGCCGCTCGGACGATGCCTGAAAACTCCTGAGCTTTACAGGCATCAGAAGTTGTTGACGGGAAGGTGTTGAGAGATGGTTCATCAACGGTTCGTAGAAGCTTTGAGTCAACTGGGAATTGCATTGAGGTCCAAAATGCCTATCCGAAAGGCGAAAAGCGAAACCACGTAGACGATACGAATATGACAAAAAAGATTCTTTGGATTTGCCGAGGAGAGCACTTACCAACGAAGGCAAGACGATGATCCATCTGATCTATTGCGTCCTTGCAAGTATCCAACAGAAAGTTAGGATGTTATCGAAGTTTGAGGGATGGTTGAAGTAAAAAATATGATACGGAGGCGAGAATACCAAGGACTGCCCGAATGCACTTCAGCTATCCGGAGGTCTTGAGAGGTTAATTCGAAGGTATATTTCAATGGGAACCTGCAGGAATCGAACTGCCGCAAAAATAGAGCATTCAATTTAATTTACGGAAGAACATTCCAACGAAGGCGATGACCCACCCGATCTATCGTGCCCTAAAAGGTTACCTGGACAAGAATAATGAATTAATATGAAAGTTAGAGAGGATTGGAGGACCAAAAATGAAACAAAACAAAACTTGAGATGAAACATCCGCAATTATGACTGCCTGAAAACTCCTAGGCTATACAGGCGTCGGAAGTTGTTGACGGGAAGGGATTGGGAGATGATTCATAGATGCTTTTAAGTCAATTGGGAATCACAGTGAGGTCCAAAACCGCACTAGAAAAGTGAAATCACGTAGAGGAAACGAATGACAAAAAAAAGCATGTCACCTGCAGGAGGAAAGCATTTACCAACGAAGGTAACGATAATCCATCTGATCAATTGCGTCCTGGAAGATATCTGAATAGAAGGGATGTTATCGGGGTCGATGAATAACATGTTGGATAAAATATAAAGGCTATATCAAATGACTGCCTGAAAAACTCCTGAGCTATATAGGCGTCGGAAGTGGTTGATGAAAAATGATATTTTAGGTTGCGATATTTGCACCAATTATCCGAAACGCCTGGACTTGAGCAGCTTGAAACGTCATGAATGTAATGATAAAAATGCGACAATTTGTCGATGGTGCCGTGCAGGGAAGCACTTACCAGCGAAGGTAACAAAGATCCATCTGATCTATTGCGTTCTTGAAGATATCCAAACAGAAGGGATATTATCGGGGTCGATGGATAAAACGTTGAACAAAGTACAAAGACAGTGTCAAATGACGGCCTGAACGCACCTGAGCTATACCGGCGTCGTCACTGCTTGATGGGAATTGGTATAGTCCATGCTCAGAAGGATGGGAAATTGAGGAGAATACATGAAAGGCAGCAAAAGTAGGAACGCTGAGTTGATGACTACCCTAGAGCGAACTTGGTGCGGAGCACGTAGGTACTCGTTGAGCTATCCGGGCGTCTGAAGGGGTTGAATAGAAGTCGCATTAAGGGTGGGGTAAGGAATTTGTAATTTATGGGCACTCACTGTCTTGATTCTGATTCCCACCCCGTCGACAGCATGAAAGGCGTAAGTATAAAAAGAAAGAAAACTGGGCAGATGATTCAGACAAAGCACCCGAGAGCGGCGAGAGCGAGAGCGCAGAGCACTCATTCATTGAGCTACAGGGGTGTCGGAAGAGGTTGATTCGAAGGTCTATTTATGAGAGGATCAGTGTCTAGTGATTGAAGTGTTTCGTGGACCCACCGTCACTGCTTCAGTGGGAACCGAACGTTGAAACGAAAAAGAAATCATTGATTGGGATACAGCAATGGAAGCAATCTCGACGCGCTCATCCATGTCGTCAACTGCACCCTTCCAATCCAATGGCCATTGGCAACTGACCTCAACTAACGAGCAAAGGCCGGCTTGCAAGTTAAGCGGGGCCGGGAACGGAAGGGCGTCGAGCGTGGGGAAGTGGAGAGGACGAATCACAAGTGCGTATTTACACGTACATTCCAAATTCAACTGCTTTGAAGCTGTTTGAAGTTGGTTTGAAGTCGTCGTTGTTGTAGCCTTACACTGCGAGCGGCGAGCGGCGAGTTCGGACAATTAACGGGCTGTTTACCCCACACCAGTCCTAGCTTCCCCATACTTTTGATTCCCCCTTCCCCTTCACCTCCACACCATGTCCTCCTCCATCCCCTCCACAGTTCCAGGCACCCCCTCCGAAGAGCCCCTGCACTTCACGCCAAAACGCGCCATGGCGTCCTTCGACAACCTCGTCGCCCTCGCCAACCACCAAGAACGCCTGCGCGAGGCCAAAAAGATCATATGGCGGGACCGGGGTGAACCTGTCGTGCAGCTTGATGGGCTGCGCGCGTGTTTGGAGCATGCTGCTGTTGGTGGCTTGAGATCGGGCGCGTT
>JASFCZ010000430.1:0-10211 GCA_036937155.1 Cyathus pygmaeus
ACCATGTGTCTGTCCCAGTTTGGTATTTGTAAGGTATGAACTGGTTCAGCTTCTGGAAATGCACACAACTGATGATCAAATATTTTTCTTTCATGTCAATGCATAAACGGAGTCCACTACTGTTCATACATGACATGGAATAACCCACTGTGACAGCTTACAGTACCAATGGCAACCGCTCCAACATAGCCATATATCAGGCAATTGATGCAGCAATGTAAGTCCATGACTGACATCTTTGTGCTTCCTCCATTAGTAACTACTGCTACATGTCCATCACAAGGAACATAATAGAGGCTGTGAGATTTGTGATAGAACCCAGTGAGTCCTTGTGTTTCTGACGAAAGAATTCACACTTCCCACCGCCAAAAAGACAATAAAAGCCTGCATCATCCACCTTCCCCACTGAAACTAGTGCAAAATTGACAGATGGTGTGTACAGAACACCAGTAAGTTGTATATCAATGACTTTACTGCTACTGTTGGGCACTGATTCTATAACCTCACCTACCCCCTTAGCTAGGAAGGGCTGGTTCCCAGCAGCAGTCAACATTTTAGAGAGAGAGGTTAGGGAGGGGAATTAGAAAGTTTATAACAGTACTTCTGTAATCATTAGACATAATTTCAATTTCCAAAGACTTGAGTTTCTCATACTCCAGTCTCAGTGCATCAAACTCGGTGTGTAGATTGGCACCATCTTCATAGTGCATAGCCATGAAACCAGTACAAAGATTCGAATGCTTCAACATGGACTTTGTGCAGAACTCCACAATGATAGCAGCCCACATGCTCACAACAGTTGTGAGTTTTGAGTACTTCGTAAACATGTCACCTCATGCAAACTCTCAGCCCCAGTGTTGAGCTGTCGAGGAACCAGTTAACACATGTAGATAGATAAGGCAATGTAGACTTACCATTACTACGATTAAAAGGCAATCTCGTGAGCGTGGTGGTCAGCATATTTGTTGACATAGAATGAAGTGTATTCAGCTAGTGAGTTCTTGGGCTTGAGGCTTGAAGGAGTACAGTGCACACCGAAGATTCCAATGAGGTGAGCTGAGCACAGTATTGTGTCAATATGGACAATTGACAGCAGGCAATGGCACTGTGACTGGTGACCCACTCAGTGAGACTGAACAGTCCAAAGGCCAGTGTTTTCGCATGGGAAATCATCTAACTTCTCGAACCATTGAATGAGTGTGGCTTGATATCTTGCCCTGATGCTAGTGTTGGCAACAGCTCAGTCCCACTCAGCTCGGTCCAACTCCATGCGACTTACTATGCAACTTGGCTCAGGATCGACTCAACTCAGTGACTAAGTCACTTAAGTCGCCAAGAAATAATATATTACATCATGTACATCAGCATGTAAATACTAATCGGATATATCGGAGGAACTGTTATTACTATCTTCCTCAGAGTTGAATGGGCAGATAGGTAAAGTACTGATAAAAGATGAAAGATCCTCAGGGCAACATGATGAGTTCTCTTCATGGTCCTCAAGATCACTTAATTCATCTTTATGAGCCATTCCTAGTGTAAAGTTAATTCCATCGCCGTGTTTCAGTGAGAATTTAAGGATTTGAAGTGCTTCCATGAGATCGGAATTGATGCGATTATGACGAGCCGTAGTAGTTTCCTTAGCTGAAGAAAATACTCGCTCACAGGGCACGGCAGATGCCTGGATGGGCAGTATATCCATAGCAAGAAGAAATATTGTTGGATAACATAGTTGATTTTCCTAATATTATTTGGGTGTCAACCCATGTCAGACCCATAAGTATACAAGACATGCTAAACTATTACATACCCACCAATATTTAATAGGATCTTGTTGAATCTGTCCTTCTAGAAAATAAGCATTGATCTCAGCTTCAAGATTCTGATGTCCAGTTGAAAAATGCGAGGTATTGCTGAAACCAGAATCTTCAAGAAGTTCATCTGCCCATGCCATATCTGTCTCAGCCTCCTGTTCAGATTCCTGCAATGGCCTAGGTGATTCCAAACCTGCTTCAGTTCGATACTGGTGAAGCTAAGTAACCTGTTAAGCCTTCTGTACAACTTTCGACAATTACTTACTACTTATAGTAGACACTTACATGTGTGTGGAAAATCTCGCGCGCATTATCTGCTTCATCCACCAGTGTATTGGTGCTAAACTATTTCAGTTTCTGAGCTGGATGTACCACTATAGATGTATTCATTAGGTTATAATGCAAATGATACCTGCTGACTTACAAATAGCTAGTGTATAGGCATCAACAGTAGGCATCCGTGCTTCATAATCCTCAAGTTTCTCAATGCCTTTTTCAATAACTGAGAAATAATCAGGCATAGAAGCCTGATACTCCCTCAACTTTCGAATCATAGCTCGGAATGCTGGGAGAGCATGTGCGAGAGTAGGTGTCTTCTCTGATGAAAGCTTTTGTTGGAAAGCATGCGGTACCTAGAAATAGTATAGCATAAGTTTTGAAAGTTTAAAATCGAATACTATAGCAGTCATGTAAAAGTAAATATACCTTCAAAATCTTTGCATAGTCCGCAAGAATGTCCCAGTCCCTATTTGATAGTTTATACTTGCGGACATCATCATTTTGGGAAAGGAAGAGTTAATTGCCTGTGTAATAAGTTTTAATTTAGTTGATACATATTATTGAATATTTTGGATGAACTTACTGGCCGGCACAGCAAAGTGTGCTTGATCATAAGAAGTGAAGATGACCAACATGTTTCAACATCATGTAGAAGTTGCAACTCTGGAATTTTTAAGGTTGACTGAACAAGTTGAAATGCATCACGTTGCAGAGTTGATGCTCAGATCTGGTGTTGCAAATTGTAAGTGATTAATATGTTACATTATGCAGAAGTATTGAGCCTACAGCACGTATCATACTCCATAGATGTGCAATTGGATCGCGACGGTGCGACCGTGATGGGTCAAAATCACCAGCATTTTCTGCAGCAAATTCCATGTCTGTTATTGTGGCTAGCACTGCTTGTATGGCTAAGTTAACGGTGTGGGGAAAGCATCTATGAAGAATTGAATAACTAGGAAATTTATTAACAACTTTATACCCATGTACCATATGTGATTTTGAACTGCTGAAAATGTAAAGCCACGATTTGTAAGTTGTTCCTCGAAATATTCAACCATTGTATCGTTATTCAATGCATTGTCGAGTGTGATCCAACCTATCTGAAATAGAGCATGTCAGCATATGAAGCTACTGTACATTTTCCAATTAGCACCTTTGTAATCTGTAAACAGTCAAGGATCTGCAAAAAAACGGCACATAGATGGTTCCCAGTATGGCACCCAGGCACTCTAAAGAACCCTATCAAGTCCGTGCATAAACAGAGTTGATGCTCCATGCCTCGTTCTGTCTTAATTGGAGTAGCTTCTAACCAATGGACTGTAATGGCCATGAAAGGTGTAAGGTTGGGATCAGACCACATATCTGTGGTGAACGAAAATTTGCCTATTGAGTTCTGCATAGTCAATCAATCAACATTCAATGTTAGCATTTGCAAGTTACACTGAAAATGACAACTACTAACTTTCAGCATTTCCTTGCATAGAGATTTGAAATGTTGTTCAAAGGCTTGCATGACATGGCTACGGATAGAATGCCGATGCAGTATGTCACTATCACGGAGCTCCGCTCGAAGCATTAGAAATATGCTGCGCAACTTGTTATTTTCGATTGCGTTGAGAGTCTGCTCGTAATGTTAACATTGTGGTGGCATTTCTAAATATGTGATTGAATTTACCTGATCATCGGAAGACAATCCACTCCATTATTGCATCTGCGAAAGCCTCTGGAGAATAATCACAATGCTTAGGAATTGATCCCGGATTCCTAGACTGTTGTTGACCATCTCTCTGTTGCCATCAGAATTCATCAATTTGCGGTTTTAAAACTGGATCGGAAGTCGTGATATTAATCTTGAGTTTATCACAAGCTGGAATCCACTCATCGAGGTGATTCATAACGAGGTGACATCTAATTGAGCTAGTGGAGGTACCTGGTCCAAATATACTAGGTGAGAAATCTGGGTCTTTAATTTGCTTCTGGTGAGCCCTGTGAAGCAATATTAGCACCAATGGACATTGGAAGATAGTAATCTGTTGGTAATCTGAGCCAGAAAAAAAACATTATTACGCACTCGCAAAATGTACATATTTTGTCCTCTCCATCTTCACGCATGAAGATCCAAATATCCATAGCACTGCGAGTCTTCTTTCCGCGATTAGCTGCATGGCGTTTAGATTGTTGGCATGAGTGATGTCCAGCATGTGGGACAGTAGCTGCAGGGGTAGCGGTAAGATGTAGGTGGCTCAGAATCTCTGATGGCTGTGCTGGTGTGGCAGGAATAGTAGAAGGAGCATTCCAGCTGGGTCGTGAGGGACTTGCATGCATACTGCGGTCCAAAAACAGATTTTCTGCAGAGTCTTCCATATTGTCCATTGGGAGTTCGTGACACTGAGCCACAATCTCACTAAGAGGTCAGTGAGAGTTGGCGAGAGTCCAGTGAGAGTCCAGCGAGAGTATTGAGAGTCCAGTGAGAGTCCAGTGAGAGTTTAGTGGGAGTCCAGTGAGAGTTGGTGAGAGTTTTCCGAAATTCTGAACTCTCAGCAACTCTCACTGAACTCTCACTGGGCTCTCACTATCACTGAGAGTTCAGTGAGAGTATGGCGAGACTCCTCTCGGTACTGTGGATTATTATTCTAATTAATTTATAATTGCTAACCTTAGCATATGTAAGTACGTGGGAAGGTGATGTGATGTGTTACTTGTACTATGTACGTCGGGTAAACCACTCTTTCTTCGCTACCACCATCATCCCCCTCTCTCCATCATCGTCATCGTTGTCATCACCGGTGTCGGCACGGCTCTTTCTCTTTTGCACTCGTCATTGTCGCCCACTGGGTCTCTTAGCCACCCGCCACATCATTGACCTCCCTCAATGCCGCCTATGTCCCAAACCTAGGTGAGTATGCGCAATATCAACAGCTGCATCCACACTAATACCAAGGCCCAGCTCCCAGCCACTGCTCCCCCTGTGCTATACTCAATGCACTATGATGCCAACCACCGCTGTCAACCTCACCCTCGCCAACCATGATGGCAACCAAGTCCATGCCATGTCACAACCCACCTGAGGTTGTGGTGTAGCCTCTTCAACATACACACCATGCCATGTCATCGGCAACCACCAGCACCGCGCCAGGCCACGTCATTGACGACAAGCAGGGATCGCAGCCACACCACACCACGACGTCGTTGACGACCACCAGCATCACAGCACACCACATCGTCAACGGCGACCACATATCACCGCCACATCAACGACCTGGGACCCCGTGTCGATGTCATCAATGATGGCCTCACTACACCGCACCATGTCATTGACAACCACCAACACCATGCCGACCACCACACCACACCATGACCACAGATGGCCACCACACACACCCTGACCGCAGACAGCCGCCACACCATACCACATCGTCATCAACACCAGCCCAGCCACACCGCCACATTGACATAGACGTCGATGGCCTGGGACCACCGCACCACATCTCATCGACAACCCCACATGACCATGGCCATGTCACGATGATCCTTCACGTTGACAGACATCGACAACCCACCACACCACGGCCACATCACGACGAGACAACCCACCACAACCACGGCCACACCACAACGGCCCCACCACATCGACGATGATCCCCCATGTCCACCCCCACGATAATGAACATGACCATGACTACAACATCGACGGCCATCAGTCACCTAGCTCATGCCGAACTCCCTGCACCTGTGCTAGCACTATACCAACCTGTCGATGCTCCCTTTTCCCCACCCTGTTCATGTTTCATGTAGCCATTATCCCAGTAGTTAGTAGTTATACCTTTTAATTGATTAAGTAGCCACACTTTGTATATTACTATATATAATGTATGAATATATGACCTTTACTGGTGTTCTTATATGTGTGATGTATGGTTACCAAACTCTCAGGGAACTCTTGCAAACTCTCGGTAAACTCATAGTGGACTCTTAATGAAATATTGGTGAACTCTCTAACAAACTAATACTTTACAAGGGATGGTAAATTGTTACAAACTCTCACTCTCACTAAGTCTCGCTGGACTCTCACTGAGTCTCACTGAACTCTCGCCAACTCTCAGTGAACTCTAGAAATTATGTATAGATAGTAGCCTGTGGGCTTGTCATTGAAGCAGCAGCATGGTGTTTGTCTGAACTTGGTATCAAATACCCGCGTTATCTATCATTCCCATTGCTTCACAGGTTTAATTATAAAAATTCACTTCATATCAACTAAAATTTTCGAAACCAAGCAACTATAGAATGGACATGCTTCTGAGCAGCATGATTTCTCAGACATTCATCTAATAATGACCTTAAAATATACAGCGGAATGATAATACTTATAGATAAGATTGTAGGTTATAAATAAAACAAGTACATCTGCAGCAGAACACCAAAGTCATGTTGCAAGATCTACATACCATTAACTATTACTTTATGAAATCTTTACCTATACATCCCATTCATTTGTGAAATAAATGCTTGCATCATCTCACAAACTGTAACCAATAACCTGTAAGGGCGACCCTAAGATGGTCCGAACGATCTCTCAAGTCCGGAGCTGGCAGAGGGGAAATCCAAAGTTAATATAATGTTCTATCATAAATACAAGATGTAATGCACCTGGCAGAGGGGAAATCCAAAGAGAATACTCTAAGGAAACCTCTGCCAGAGTGGGTATGTGTATATGATAGCTCCGGAGGCGTGGGAATAACATATGTTGTGCTGTATAGTACGTAAATGTGTGGCACAACATAGATGGAAATGGAAAGAGAAAGGGAAAGTGATGGGAAGTCCAAATCTGGAGAGTTGAGAGTTCAATCCCAGGTGAGTACAGAAAGATAAATAAAAGGTAAAAATACCGGAGTTGCACCGGAGCACCGGAGTTGAACCGGAGTAAAGGAATGAGAAAGGCTAAGGGACAGGATGTCCCCTTACATAACCTGCACATGGACACTTGCATTCAGGTTTGGCAGGTTTCACTGTTCAGTGCACACAAAGCACAAATTATCCACCAATAAATGGACTCGAACTGACAACTTCATACCTATGAACAACAAAATGTATCAGCCACAACCACTAAGCCACAAGCACTTTACAATAATGAGATTTAAGTGATACTGTTCCAGATATGCATACAAAGATGTCTACTAACTAGTAGACCAACAACCCTGAGCTAAACCCTGAGCTAAACCCTTCGCTGAGTAGGTCCGAAGCTGCCCAGAGTCATTAACCGAATATGCAGCTCCACTCAGCTCTAATTCGGCTCGACTCAGGCGGTCCTGACTCTGAAGTTGAGTCGTTGCCAACACTACCTGATGCCCAAATTAAAGAAAATGCTGAACTTGTGCAACTTGAAGCCCTTGAAGTTGTGGCTGGGTGCAACATGTTCCATTGGGCTGAATCAATCCAAGCACCTCCAAATGTATGTGCATTGCCTTAATCTTATCAAGGGGCTGATTAGTGAGGAGCATCTGCCCAAGTGCTTCATTGTGGCTCGAATGATGCCATGGCTCCTTCATGGCCTTGATATGTTTTGATTCCATAATGGATGAAGCCTGGGTTAATGTTCATTTAAAAGCTGTTATTGCATGCTTGAGGTTGGATCGAGGTGGAGAGTACCTGGATGATGAATTTCACAACTACCTTGAGCAGCAAGGAATCCATCAAAAGCTGACAGTCCACCACACTCCCAAGGAGAATGCTGTTTCTGAGCATTTGAATCGCATGTTGCTTGAGAAAGTACAGGAGAAGTTGAATTTGGAATTTGTATTATACTCAAGGATGTATGATAGTGGTTAGCATAATGCGAAGTTGGATATATACAGTATTACAGTTATGTCTAGGGAATGGCATGAGTTGGGAAAATCTGCTGGGTTACAGGTATGGGTGCTGGTGGGTACAGGCATGGGTTGAGATCTCAGAACCTGCAACCCATCCATACCCATACCCATAAATGTGCTAAATGTCTGTTCTACCACTTCTTAACAGCATTTGACATTGATTCAGTATTAATTTGACTATATTTAGTGATTTCAAAGTCAGAAAAGCGGAGTTTCTAGTACTCTAATCAAAATAATCACTCACTCATGTCCAAATTCCATCCATTCTCTTCACTTTCACCATGTCTCTGCCTAAAGCTCTCAGTTATCAACACTGGCTCTCTCAAGATACACCCTACATAACCAGCAGGAAGACATTGTAGTGTGGGGTATAGGTTGTGGTGATAGTGATGGGGCACTCAAGGCATGCTAATTGTCTGCTTGGTGAGTCACAGTTCCCCAGTCCCCAGCTTTCATCCTATTTGCAACAGCCTCATCTCTTTAACCATTCACTTCAGTCTCATCCTTTTCACCCAGGCTTATCCTACACATCCCAGTTTCGCTATTTATGACCCAGCTTCATTCCATACACTCATGCTTCCATTTATGCACCACAGATTCATTCCATGCATTCTAGCATCATTCTACACAGTCCCTACTTCGTCCTATACACCCCAGACATGTTCTATGTGACTAAGGTTTGTTAACACATCTATGCATTGTTCAATTCACCAAAAAGCCTCATTCTATGCACTCCAGATACAACTTCACCACAGTCTTACTTTATGTACCCAAGCTTCATTTTACATGCCTAGGTCTTACTCTACACATCTCAACTTTGTTGTGGATACTCAAGTTTCCTTCGGTATGCCCCACTCTTGTTCTGCACACTCCGGTCTTATTTGCATGCCTAACCTTCACTCTTCCTGTCACATTTTCGATCTACATGCTCCAAGTCTCTTGCTGTGCATGCAATTATTGGTTTACACTCTCCAGGCTCGCTTTACCTTCTCCATTTTTCGTTCTGTACATCTGGGATTCGTTCTACACACCCAGCCTTCACACTGCATGTAGCAGCCTCTTTCAACATGCCCAAAACTAACTCTACTCATACCACCCTCGCTCTACATACCCATCCTTGCTCTATGAGGTTTCAGTGTGCTTAATCCCTATAATATA
Source organism: Cyathus pygmaeus (assembly GCA_036937155.1). Lineage (NCBI taxonomy): Eukaryota > Fungi > Basidiomycota > Agaricomycetes > Agaricales > Nidulariaceae > Cyathus > Cyathus pygmaeus. The sequence goes on from JASFCZ010000430.1 coordinate 9,122, forward strand.
AGTACACACAGCTTGAGACTAGACTTTGTTCTATTTTATAAGCTTCTTTACCACTTCATAAGTAAAAATCCATGGGTCACCCATAACCTGCAGCACCCGCTGCCAAATGTACCTGCGGGTGCACAGGTGCAGGTTTGGATGGGTATGGGTACAGGTGAGGTTCGGAACACCTGTGGGTTACCTGTGCCGTTCCCTAGTTATGTCAGGATTTTAAAAGCTCAGGAATAAAATCCACTGATTCAGTGCACCCAGACTCAGATGGGCAACACCAAATAGGTATTGCTGATGTGTGTGTTGGCGTTCCACTTCTTCCTTACTCATTCCTTCCACTTCCATGCTGTGATTCCCATTCAGCATTAATGACAACTTAATATGCACATTCGTTACCTAAGTTAGAATTTGATATTCGATATACATTTGAGGGTTGTCACATTTGTATGTGTATACATGCTTACATGTAGTGTCTGTCTTATGGGACCCCCCTTCATGCAGAAGAGCTCAGGAAGAGCTGATGGTTGATGAGCCTGATATCCAATGAGCAATGGAGGTGAGTTCTCAGTTGGGTAAAGCATGTGGGAAGCTAACACGGCGAACAATCATGGGTCCAATTGGAAAAAATCCGAACCATCCTATTAACCCTCCTTTGACTCTCCAATTCCAACACGCGTGCCCAACGTGTGCCTCTACTTACCGGCTTGAGAATGTTGTGAATGGTTATGAGCTGGTTTGATTGAGCATGAGGTGGGAAAGTGAGATTCCCTTTGTTCGGAATGGTAGGCGGTCGGAGTTGGGTTGTCGGACCGAGCCTATAGTCACCTGACATAAGTATAAGAAGAACGTGCAGATATAAATTTGTTATGCGACTTCGACGAGACGCTATCAAACGCCTTCCCATCCATACTTGTGCAATAGGGCTAGTTAAAATTTACTACCAGCCTTGCGTTATGAGCGAGAACCTAAGAATTCAGTGCCTATTCCTGATTGTATGTAGCCCGGACTCGGAGTTAGATAAGTAAGAGTCCCAAGTTACTTTTGAGAATACATCCAAACTCTGGTCTACCCAATATCTATTACCTATGTATAAACTGGC
>JASFCZ010000431.1:0-10202 GCA_036937155.1 Cyathus pygmaeus
TGCCCTTAGGACGTGAAAGAAACAGATAAAGTATAATTAAAGAGTGTCTTGTAGAAGTATAAGTGCCGGCGTATCATCTCCCCCACACCAACGAATGACTGTCCTCAGTCAACAAGTCTCGTATTATCTATCAGGTCTCAGGTCTTTGCGAATATTCAAACAATTTTTCACTAAGTTCAACTAAATCCGTCACTACTTCAAGCGCTTGGAGGCAAACAAGGCTTACTAGCACTCGGGGTGTAGTGGGCACATGCAGGAATCGAACATGAGACCTCACGGACTGTAGCTAAAATATAGTTACTTAATCTCTCAATTATTCAGTCTTTATATGTACATCGCGATTATACCTTGACATACAGCCAGGCTCTCAGTTCATCCGTGCAGTCTCGCGTCGGGAATACTGATCTGGTTCCACATATTTGCTTGAACTGTGTTATTTCCACATGGATTCGGTCGTCATAGGCTGTGCTATTCTGATTTCTGATGTATGGTTGCGAGGCGCGCTTATCTTTTTGAAATAGCGGGACTTATCCGGTGCTTTTGATCTCAGTTGGCTAGATCACGTGCTGATACGGACTTCAAAGAAAAACCATTCCGATTTACTTCTTGGTGTTTCTTGCCCTCGTATCCATCAGTTTATCCAGGTCTGTCTGCTCGTCTTTTCCCGTGTCATTTTATTGATTCCCTTACAGGCCTGCTGTTCGTCATGGAGCATAATCAGCGCACTGCGCAAGCTCCCATTCTCAGTGTCGCCACTCTTCTCTCGGAAATTCTCGCCTTAATCGAACGTTCTCGTATTCCGTGCACTCGCTGCAATTTACGAGGTTCTCAATGCACGTATCGGTCGGTGGATTCGGAATGGTGTGAAGAGTGTGAGGCTGCTGGTATCGGGTTTCAGTGTAGTTTGGTGCTTAGAAGTCCAACGGCGATGCGTGTTCCACGTCCCATGCCTCCACAGGATACTCCAAGTGGTTTAGGTGTGTCTGCCTCACAATTTATCTCGCATAGACTAGGTCTGATGTCATCTGTAGCTGTTCAACGCTCTTTTCATGCTGTTCTCGAGCCTCAGCATTCCCTCCAACTGATCACTATTCAGGGGAATCTGCAAGCAGCTCGCTACTCTTACTACCTCCTCGACTATGTTCAAACCCTTGAGCGTTCTTATCAGGCTCTGGGAGGTGTTGAACATATGCTGGAGTTAGGAATCGTTGCAGAGGGCACCACTGACACTCTTCTTTGTCAGATGTTTATTCAGGCTGCGCTCCTTCAAGGCCGTATCCTTACTCCGTTGCAATTGCTTCGGACTGAGGAGTTTCTGATTGCAGTATCTGCTCAAGACATTCAAGCTCGAGGTGTCTGTTCGCCTATTTATGAGGCTACGCAAACTGCTTGCTCTCGCAGCAGTTATCGAGTTCCAGGGGGTTTTTTCGAGTCAATCCATTTGTACCAGTCCTCTCCAGACCCTCGTCCTTTCAGTGGTCCTTCGACTTCACAGAATTCTGGTGCCAGGGCTTCTTCGATCTGTGTAGATGCTACTCCTGTACCTCGTAGCTCTAACACTGCTCGTCCCCGTCGTTTCTCTCGTAGATAGATCGCCTGTATCTGTCTGTATAATCGTTCTAAATCACATTTCTGATTATCTCTCTGTGTCCCATAAGTTCTGTTTTGTTTATCCGAGCTCAAGCGAGCTTAGAGCGTAGCTCTCCTTCTCCCCCCTCAGACAATTAAGATCCGTCCTCGGTATCTACGTGTCTAACTGCACTTCTAGGCTGTGTCGGAGTTATCTACCATATGTTTGATATTAAACCTTCTGATGGTCGGAAAAAATCTGGGGTGGTCTGGTGTCTATTGCACTGTATCTTGGCTTTTAGGCGACAGCTTGATACGAACTGCATGGCTCAGTGCTTGGCCCACATGGCGAGGCTCGGAGAAATCGGTAGGGAAAGTGTTTAAAAACTCGTCAGGAAGGTCAGTAGGCTTCACCAACATGCCTTCCATTGAAAATTTCACTGATACTCCCTCTTGCCTTACTGTCTGTCGTGGGCTGCGAAAGCAGGCTGAGGGCATCGTCACTACCGTTGAGAGTGGGGCATTAGATTACACCACTTTCAATCTAGACTCTATGCATGCTGAACTAGTATGTATGTCTCTCGTTTCGATTCTCCTGTTTCTGACGGATTTTTCGTTTGTAGGCGAAAGTTTTGGCTTACTACGAGCAGCATCCAGAGCTCCTGCAGAGTAGCGACTTCCGGGAGGCGACCTTTCATGTGCGTGGTCTTTACCACGCATTTGAACGGAAGTCTGGGAAGAAGTTCGTCTTCCCCAGTCCCTACTACGAAGCTGTTTGCTCAGTTTGTACTGCGGTTCAACGTGCTCGACGAGGCGTTGCAGAGGTCTCTGTGGCACCTACCCCAGCCAAGCGTTCTCGGGTATGTCTGTCTGGTTATATTTTATGTGTTGTTACTAACTATCTTATTAGAATCGTGTACGCTCTGCTGAGACGGTTGACACTGACTCTGAGCCCGAGATTGTCGGTGACAAAGTCGCAAGTTCCAGCACTGCGAACTCGACAGCAGATACTGGTGACATGGTAGTGGATGATACCGCTGATGGTTCGCATTCCATTCCCAAAGTGAGTTCTGTGCTTTTAGTTTACTGTCTATATCTGGTCTTAATTCGCATATTTGTAGGCTCTCGCAAAAGCAGAATTAATTCGTCCAGAGGTAGTACGTATTTCATATGAGAGCCTTCCCAACATCGACTTGACCAGCCCTTCTTATCTGGCTTATCAACAGATCCTTCGGAAAAGAGCTCGCCTCGACCTCGCTTTTCCCAGTATGTCTATTCCTCTTATCATATCTTTGCCTTTGTACTTATCAATTTCGAAGGATTCCCAGATATTCGCAAGTGGAGCCATGCTTATATGGCTGCCGTGGAGGGGCGCAGATTCCCTGATCAGCCTTCGACTTTTCGCGAGCAACTAGTCGCTCAAAGGGCAGGTAATCTGTTGGAGGCTGTATCCCAGATTGACCAGCGTATTGCTTCTGCTCGGGCAATTCACGCTGATCTTGAGAAGTATTCTGTCCCTCCTTCGAATGTAAGCATAGGATGCTTCTACTAATGCCACTGGCTGCTCACACTCGTTCTGTAGCCTTAGTATCATGTACTTGTCTTTCTGTATCTATCGGGTTTTTTGGTTATGGGGTTTTTACTGTACAGTTATTACTATTATTGGTGTAGCAGTGCAGGTTTTTGCCTATAATCATAACTCATTCTCTACATCACTCGTACTGTCTCCTGCATGGTCTTGTTCATATTCCCAATGACTAAGTTCAACTGAGGAAGGTATTATTGTTCCTTCAGGCTCAAGATCTTCGTCGTCATCTGGGTCTGGTTCAAGTAACATGTCTTGTAATACTTTTTCAGATAAGTCAATTACTTTAGTAACTGCGTCAGGGAGTTCTATTCGTTCGCGTGCTAAGTAAGGAACCACTCTGCTACGTGCCACTTTATTTTTCAGAACCGCTCCGTCCATTTCAGCTAAAATGTAACTGCCCCCAATTGAACGCCGGATTACAACGAATGGCCCGTTGAATCGGTATTCATTCTTATGGTTTGATAATTTCCCTATCTGTGGACTTCGTACTAGTACTAAGTTACCAACATCAAAGATCCAACTGCGTGACTTATATTTCATTGTCTCTTCAAGATTCTGAAGTCGCCGGATCTTTTCTGTAGTAAGTCGTGCTCGCATCTCTGTCACATGATCAACGTGCTTTGCCAATGCTCTCGCTCGCGCCGCAATCGTTTCTGCCATAGGTAATATTCCAGTAGGTACTGGTGCTAGCCAGGTCGCTTCTGTTAAGTCCAGAGGTAGCATTGGCTCCGCTCCCGTTACTGCGAAGTAAGGGGAACATCCAAGTCGTTTTCGGACTGTAACACGGTCTGCCCAGAGTACATATGGTAAGAACCAAAACCATTTCGACATTGTCGGTGCTGTTGCTTTCGCTAACATTAATCTGAGATCCCAGTGTGGTCGTTCAATCACTCCATTCGCTCGTGAATTATATGGAGAAATTGTTATCGCAGGTATGTTGTATTTCTCTGTCAACCAGCTCATCGCCTTTTTGAACGGTGTTCCATTATCAGTGACTATCTTCTGTATACTACCCCATCGGCATAGTATGTCTTCGAATAGCCACTGTCCAATGGTTCGTGCAGTTTCGGTTCTGAGTGCTCGTGCTTCTGGCCATGAGGTAAGTGCACATCGTCCATGTACTATATATTTACAACCATTCGATTTATCAGGTCCCATGTGCATAACGTCTGTATGTAATGTTGAGAAGAGGCTCGGAGTCTCAGTAAGTACTAATGGAGTTTCATATAACATCCGTTGTCGTTTTTGACACTCATTGCATGTCTTTATGAACCACTCGACATCCATTTCAACATGTGGCCACCAGAACCGTTTAATCAACAGCTGAGTTGTCGCATATATTCCTCTGTGTCCTAAGGCATCGTGTGCTGCAGTTAACATATACATTCGGAAGTGCTTCTCGATGAATAGTTTATGTTCACCGTCGGGGTCTTTTTTATAGAGGTTTCCATCATCTATAAAATAGCGACGTGCAAACTGTCTGAACTTTCTAAGGGATCGACCCTCCAGACCTGTCGGAGGAATAGTCGTGTCTTCTAACCATTTCTTTACTACTAGCATTCGATGGTCTTTCTCTATTGCTAGTGCTGTTCGGTGTTCTTCAGGGTAAGCCATTATGTATTCCGGCTCATCTGGTAATACTTTCAAGTTCACCATATGCTGCAGGAATACTGTCTGTGTGGTAGTACACCGTTGTTTGTCAAGTGCCTCCTGGTGGGACTGTATTTCTTTCACTCTCTCCTGCTTTGCCTGGTCTAACTCATCTAGTATGTCTCGGGGGCTTATAGCCATTAGGTATCCTGTTCGTGAATCGATTTCTCCAATGAAGGACTCTAACGGTAATGGATCTGGGTCATTGGTTTCTTTCTTTACTAGCTCATACGGCTGCTCATCGTCTTCAGATTCATCATTGAAACGCCACTTGGTATTATCTCCGTCATAGAACTTTCGTCTGGATAGACCATCTGGTCCAAATGTCTTTCCAGCCTTATGTACTAATGTAAAGTGAAAGTTGGTTCGTATATAATCTACCCAGCGGTTGATTGTCGCATTCGGCATTCGACCGGGGTTATTTAACATTCCGAACAAGTACTTTGCATCAGTTTCTATGACCAAGTTTCTACAACCGAACAGTAAGTACTGTTCCTCTTCTAAAACCATGCGACATCCTAACAGTTCTCTCTTTGGCTGAGAATATCGGGATTGTCTTTCAGTTAATGACTTAGAGCCGAATTTAACATAGTTTATTTTTGAGGGTGTCTCTTCATTTCTCTGGTATATTACCCAGCCGGTAGCGATGTAAGATGTGTCTATTGCAACAACTAATGGCTGTTTACTGTGGTAATCAGGATTTCGAATCGGTACATGCTCCTGTACTGCTCTCTTTAAATTATCCATTGATTGCTGCTGTTCAGGACCCCATTTGAATACTGCATCTTTCTTTAGTAGGTTATACATAGGTGCGGCTAAATCCACGAATTTCGGGATATTTTGTCTTGCCTGTACAACTGTACCAAGAAATGCTCGCACATCACTAAAGTCTTCACATGCTCCCCAGTTCAGAACCGAATCTATTGTATGTGCTGTCGGTCTCCTTCCTTCATATGAGCATAGATGCCCTACTACTTCGAACTCTTCAGCACAGATAATCGACTTCTTTCCTGAAAAGGTCCCACCAGCATACTTCATACGTTGAAGTATTCGGTTAACATTCTGTAGGTGTTCCCATACAAAACGACGGATTCCTTTGTTCTTGGGAATAACTTCACAAGTCCCATCTGGTAATTCGTAACGTGTCGCAGGTCCTCTCAGTGGACAATCATCTATGTATGGTTTTGTATACTCAGGTACTTCATCCAATAGTATGTATGTTACATCCTCATGGAATATTGGTACTGAATTAGTCCAACCCATAGGTAATGTCACTAATCGGAGTGCGCCAAAAGGTGTTTGAAATGTTGTCAGGTCTCTGTATCTTTCATCCAGTACTCGCTCATCATATCCTACATAAAGGTCTAAAATTCCCCCACATGCTCGTCCTGCGAAGTGATTTGCTAGTTCCTCTGTGGCTGGCGGAAGTCCCGAGTGTGCAATTGTTATCTTGTTCAAAGGTTCCAAACTATGTACTAATCTCAGGCTCTTTCCGTCTTTCTTAACAACGCAGAACCACCTTGAACGATATGAGGCATTCGACGGTTCGTAGACTCCATTATCAATTTTCGACTTGATGATTTTACACACCTCGTCATATAATGCCTGCGGTATCGGTATGTTTCGCTCCACCCAAGGTACATGAGGTACCGTGGGTATCTGTACTGGAGGGAAGAATTCTTCTTTGAATTTTCCCCGCTCTGTATCGTCCCATGCGAAAGCACATTCCTGCTCCTTTATCATATGGTGCATTAACTTTCTTTCTTCAGGAAGCAGAAAGTCGCCACTATGGTTTGTATCCATCTGTTCTTTTCGTTCCTGTGTATATCTGGTACCTGGCTGGAACTCGGGAGGATTCGTTGGAAGTGCTGGCATGTTCTCCAGTGGATCCCCAGTTATCTCTCTCTTAATATAATATTCCTCAGGTACAGTTGTCAACACAGGTTTTGTCTTTAAAGCAACAGGTTTATACTTTTTCCCAGCATAGCTACTTCTTACTTCCTGTCTCTGGGTACTTCGGTCTGGTTCGGTACTGTTCGACTGCGCCAGGCTTAGAACATATAATTCTTTTTTCTTGTCTTTTAGTCCTTCTTGTCTGACGTGCTCTATCAGGAACGCTCTGCGCAACTCTGATTTCTCAAATTTCTGTTTTTCAGGTTTATAATAACTTTCTAACTGTACGTTTCCATTTTCATCTCTAGTGAAAACTAATGCGAGCTCTCCTTGATCGTCTACCAATTCATCGACTCGTGAAAACTTGACTCTGCAGGTTCGTCTGATCTCTCTCCTTGTCTTTCGTCTGGTTTCTCTCCTCGTCGGAACGTGCCTCTCTCTTGTGTCGGTACGGTAAACTGTTTACCACTGGCTGGATCTCGAATGGTGATTAGTTGACCCCCATCTGCATCGGTTTCTACAATACTTCTTGTAAGTACATCAAAAGGCCTTCCTAACAGTAAGTCGTAGGGCGGGTGCTCCAATATATGTACTTGCAATAGTACTGTAACATTGCCTATGCGGAATGGTACGTCTCGTGCTAATCCCAGTGTAGACTCGTAAGCGCCATTTGCGCTCTGCATCTGTATCGTGTCGTCTTTAGCCCATTGGATATTACATCCAACTGCGGCTCGCTTGCTCATAGATACAATCTGTGAGCCGCTATCTAACAGTCCCTCTTCAAATCGTAACTTATTAACTTCGCCCATTATCGACCGTAATGATTCTGATTCCCTAGCTACGACATAGTGTGCATCCCGGTCTGCTTTTGACAAACTTCCTAAGAACTGCCAGACAGGATCCTCAATGCGGTACACTAACTTGTCTTCCCAGGTAATCTCCTTTAGACTCGGTCTTTTAAGGTCTGTCATCATAACCATTACACGGTCTTTCGTGATCACAGGGATATCTTTGCTGGCCCTACGGGGTTCGGAGTTCAAGGTTTTACCTCGATCAATCCTACTACTCGTTACTCCTGCGTTGATTTCAACCTGTGATTCTTCTACTAGTCCACGCTTAGCTACAAGTCTCCCTTGTAAGTCGCTTCTAATTGCTGGAGATAGAGCTAACAGCTCTTTCTGGGTCAACATTATCGGGGTGTCTAGAATCTGGTCTACTATTTTCGCAATGTCGACTCCATCTTCGACTGGTGCTTTACTTTTTGGTTTCTTTGGTATCTCATCTATGGGTATGGGTAAATGTCCCCACACAGGTTTTATTGTAGGTACATCTTTAAATGGTCTTTCTATCTGATATGGAACTGAACTGATAATATTTTCTGGGTTTTGTTGTCTAGCTGACTTTTTACGCTTTTTTATATCTCTTTTACTATTTAACCGGGTATCATTGCTCTCGGACTTGTCGGTATTCTCTGCAGGTCTATTTTCTGCGGACGGTACATCGTTCTCAGGAGGAATTGAAGTCTGTTTCTGCATAACAGGTGGGTCCGCTCGTTTCACCTCCTTCCTCGAACTTACTGGAAATCCGGTTTAGGATTGGTATCCTTCCCTGATCTCGTTTGCAAGTTCTGTTGGGCAGATATCCAAGGACCGAATAACATCAACTGTCGCTTGAACTCCTCTGAAGGTTCCACAAGTCCCCCAGTACTCTGAACCATCGACACCGCAGGTGCATTGGACAACTTGCGATTTACCAAGTCAGATTCTTTTGCACGCAACATCTTGTCAACTTCCTGTTTCAAGGTACCATCTCCCCGTCTGACTGTGATTCCACTTGCAGCCATGACAATTCTGCCGTCTGAATTGATTCGAATTACACCATCTCTGATGTCTTTCTGTCTCACAGGACAGTTCACCATGCGCTCGCCGCAGTCACCACAGTAGTAACAGTTATCAGAGTACGGCCTCGCCTGCTGTCCAAACTGGTTTGTCTGTGAATTCCCTTGGTTGCGGAACTGGTATGTCGTGTTCGACGGATATCCAGAACCTCCAAAGTTCATCTGGTTTCCTTGTCCCATGGGTGCGTTTCGTGACTGCTGCTGCTGCTGCTGGTTTTGTGCCAACAGTGTGGGCAGAGACTGACACAACCCAGTGATACTTTTCTGCATCTCTAGCATGTCCTTCGTCATCTGAGCCATGGTTCGTCTGTTATCTTCTAACATAGCCATATCCACAATCTCTTTCTTAACAATGCCTTTTCCATGAACAACCTCCTCCCTCGTGTCCTCAGTAGGACTACCCCAAGGAGTGATTCCATTGACTTCGTCTGCTGCAGCTAACACTTCCTCATAGGTGTATGGATCATCTCGTGGACGCTTACTATGAGCTTCAGTGTACTTGCGCATCAACTGGTTTGTCACAGCATTCTGAAAGGCAGGACTAAGTACTCGCCGAATGTGTGTCACTAAGTCCCTATTGGCAATGAGTGCGCCATTGGTAGCTTTGGTACACAAAACAGCTTCCTTATTGAACTTCCTCCTGAACACTTTCCAGGTTCCACGGTCCCCCAGTTGTATCGCTCGATACTCTTTCATGATTCTATCCAGTTTACGTACTGAACCGATGTCCTCACCTTCTTCAGGATCAAACTCAGCGAGTATTTTTGTTTTAAACTGTGTCCATGTCTTTTCATTCTCTTTCAACAGTCCGGTTACTTCTTTTGCAAGATCATAGTCTGTGATACATGACAGTGCATATGCTACTCTACTGGCATCGTCATTTTCCTCATAATGAGTGAACACCAATTCCAACAGCCGCAACCATTCTTTAGTCTCCTCTGCATTCCCAAACCATTTAGGTGCTTCTTTCGAAGTGGGACTCGGTAGTTTTGACTTTGTCATGGTTTCAGTGTCTGAGTCTATCTTGTTCTCACTGTCTAAGGGATTATTTATTGGTTCGGAAATTTCGCTGTCACTTCCACTTGTGTGTAAGTTCCACCGTGCTAATTGATTAACTAATTCTTCTTCTTCTTCAGAATCTGAATTTTGGTTTGTTTCAATTATCGCCTGACTATTTTCCGTCTCAAAGCTCCCGGGTATGTTAAAGCTACTCTTTGCGGCGATCTCTGGTTGTCCTGACAGTGTCTGACTTGTCTCAGTAATTTTTACGGACTTTATTTTTCTCGGTTCTTTTTCCAACACTAAGTCCCCAGCTTTCTGCGAATTTCGCGTTTGCCTGGGTTTACCCTTTCCTGTGCTAGCCACCTCGTCACGCTTTCTGTCACACGATGTCACTCTCTGGATATTTCAAGATATTTTCACCGCAGTTTTTATGTCTTTCAGGTACCAAGTCAGTTGTCTGAGTGTCTGTCTGTGTCTTTGATAACCTCACCCCTCGCCGTGGGCTCCAGATGAAACGTTACAAATTAACTACCTAGTAATAGTAGTAGATCCTGATTTTTGTAGCTACACTATACTAATATATCTAATTGACGTTGCGGGTTT
>JASFCZ010000432.1:0-10197 GCA_036937155.1 Cyathus pygmaeus
CTTATATTACACCTTCCTAGTTTGGACCCATATCATGGTAGTTTGCCATCACTGATTCATCACTCCTCGCGTTAATTATAACAGATGATATATCAATCTTACAGCAGGGCCTGCCATGCGGATTCTTCGACGGCAGAAATAGACCAAGGACTCTGTCATTTGGATGTGGTCACCTTTGATTTGGTGAGTGAGTTATAAGTGTGTCCTTCGATTTGCATTCATACCACCCCTCTCCGAAAATGCTACTTACCCTGCTGTTGATAACATTTACAGTTTGTTTCGTCTTTAATGGTCGAATAAAAAAAGATTTGCGGCCACCAGGTCCACCTTGCTCTCTTTTTGTGGGCAATGTTCTTCAGTTCCCGAATGGGCACTTGCATCGAAAGTACGCAGTTCACCTTACTTTTACTTGTCGTAGCTTCATGGATGATAGGTTCGATGAATGGGCCCGAGAATATGGAAGCATATTTTCAGTATGTATTCATCAAAATCCTCGATTGATGCGTGCTGAAATAAGGAAGTTGAAACTCATGCGACAAAATGCGGTTGTTTTGTCCGACGCCCATGCCATTAAATATGTGCTAGATAAACAAGGACTAAATACAGGAGGACGGCCTGTATTGCCAATCTATTCATTGATTTCACACCCATCGTATATGGTCGTAATTAATGCAGGTATGCGCCATATCGGCTCTATAATAGAGTCTTGACTAATCAACAGTAACCACAGATACAACTACTTGGAAGACCAGTCGCCGTTTGATACATGAATATCTTTCGGTCACTGCATTGGATGAACTATTAAATGTGACTGAGCTTGAGGCTAACCTTCTCTTAAAGAACGTGCTCGATGCACCGGAGGTATGTTAGTGCATGAATTGGAACGCGTGGTAGTAAAATATGGATGACAGAACCTTAATCATCATATTAAGCGCATAACGGCGTCTCACTCACTGTCAATTGTCTACGGAAAAAAACAGGCCGAACCTACAGACATTGAAAAGTTCTTCGAACTCGTCAGTAAAACACTTTCAATGGTCGATCCAGCTGCATATCCGTTGGTAAATGCGTTTCCAATACTGAACGTGCTACCCGAATCGCTTGCTCCCTGGAAAGTAAAAGCTCGAAACATAAGGTATTTGCGTGAAGTATACAACGACTCATTGCTTCGTCATACCGAAGCTTCGATTAGAGAATGCCGAGAGACAGGCTGTGTAATGGAATCGGTCCTGAAAGCTGGTCTACTAAACCGGGTTGAAATGATGTGAGTGCCATCTATCTTCTGACATCGTTAGGCTTTCGCATTATGTTGATGCTCCTGAACAGAAACCTTGGAATGGTCTTAATGGAGGCTGGAATTACGACAACAGCTTCCATTACTCAACTGTGTATTCTAGCTGCAATTAACTATCCCGAATCACAAAAGCGTATACACGATGAAATTGATGGTGTCGTTGGAAATCTTCATCTCCCTATCCTTCAAGATTTCGAAAACCTTCCATATCTGAAAGCATTTATCGAAGAGGTACGAGAAGTTCCTTGTACAGCATTTTCGGATTTGTATCCCCTTCACAGGCCCTGAGATTCCGACCAATTGTACCACTTGGAGTTCCTCATATGGCCACCAAGGATGTCTCGGTACGCTGGAAGCATGTTTCTTGAATAAAGCAACTCACATGCAAATAAAAGTATAACGAGAATGTCATTCCTAAAGGGTCGCTAATCTTCATGAATACTTGTGAGTTTATCCATGAATTTTACTTTCTCCTTTTATGATGGGTACTATTGTCAGGGTCCCTCTTTCATGATGAACGTAAGTTTCCTTACGTTCTGTTAATCCTAATCCTACCTAAAACATTTATCAATCATAACATATGGATAGACGTATTTGAGAAACCCGACATATTCAATCCAGACCGATTTCTGAATACACCCTACGGTACCAAGCCAGGCGTGGATGACAGCAACTTTCGCAATAATTTGACTTTCGGAGCAGGGCGGGTAAATGATATTCATTATAGGATACACTTTTAACCGTGCTGAAACCCCCTTAAATTTTTAGCGAATATGCCCTGGAGAACACGTCGGGAGAAGGACTGTGGTGCGGGCATTATGTATGCTTGAATGAAGCCACTATGCTCATTGTTTCTCTGAGGATTTAGGCCATCTTTGTCATGAGGCTTTTATGGGCATTTGAGTTTACAAAGGATAACTCAGGAACTGGAAGCATTGAGCTTGATGCTTTCAGTCCGGTGAGTTATTTGCGTCGATGTTCAGTGTATAAGCCACTGAAGTCTTGAATCAGGGATTGGAGTCGGGTCCTTTGCCATTCACCTGCAATGTCAGACCAAGAGACGAAAGACGCACGGCAATCATTACAGCATCAAGTGGTGGCAGTGATTAAGCGTAGACTCCAATTAACAAGTCGAAAGACCTTCGACAGCAAGCGGTTTAAAGATCTTTTGTAACTTACGTGTGTAGTTACATAAAACATGAAAGTCTACATAAAGTTTTCATGTCACTTCGCTTCGATACCAAAGGATTTAAGCAGCTTGCTATCGAAGCAAGTTCGAGACACTGAGATGTAGTTGAAGGTTGAATATAAAATGTCAAATGACCTTGCGACTCAACGTATCCCCTTGACAGATCCGAAGTACAGGCAGACCACCGGTTAGTAAAACATTTGCCTCAACCTCAGCCTTCCCTCTGCCGGAACTTGCAAATGTAATCCCCCTGAGACTCGGGTGGGACTTGGAGAATTTCGGGTGCACAATACTATGATTGCAAAAGCTCAACCGGATATATGTGTTGCTGCATTATGCTCAATGCAAGGCGTGCTTGATGCCCGTTGGCCCCCTATACGGCTTTCCTATGGGTGGATACGGCCCCGGCCAACTCCCCCGTACATTTGCACATTCCGCGGAGGCTCAGGTATGCTCCCTTGTTGGACATCGGCGCTTGAGCTCTCGTCCGCCGCCTCCGATGAGGTGGGTGGAGGTGCGGTCATGAGGAAGTTGCAGAGTGCACTCTGCAACCACTCTGCAACCACTCTGCAACCACTCTGCAACGCTCTGCACCGCAAACCTTAATCTCTGCACCCATCATTGTTGGTCTTTGTTTGTAGGTGCAGAAATGTTGCACATGTTTGGGTCACTCTGCAACCAAATGTTGGAAGTTGCAGAACGACCGTGGAAGTTGCAGAAAGTTTCCTGGAACTGCAGAAAGACTGAGAAACTCAACAAATGTAATTAATGTTTTACATAGTTAGCTAAGTATCTTATAAAATTACAAATACAACATTGGGATTGAGTCTTTTACCAATCTTTTACTGACTTGCACGTCAAGTCAAGTTTGCTCTTGCTTTAAAGCATTTGAATAACATTTTGCCTGATAATTATGACTGTAAATAACATACTTATTGACTCTTTAATCCATGAACTATGAATAGCTTATTTGAAGCCAGATGAAGAGATCGAGAGGCAAGTGTTCAACGCGATGCGCAATGAAACATTCCAAATCAGTCATATTCCATAGCAGTATATACATTCAGTACAAATCCAACATAAATCCGTTACTATAACTACTACCCGTCAAGCCCTTCGAAGTAAGGAGCGGCTCCAAATGCAGTAGTTACTCCCCAGTCCTCCTCTTTGTCTTTAAGAATGTCTAATCTGTCCTGACGAAAGAAAAGGACTGTACCAATACGTCCAGGGATTATGTCCTGCTTTCTCTCCTTGATGGTCTGTACGTTCGGTTCAAAGTGGCCTACCAAGTGGTAGAGAGCACCAGAAAAGAATATGCAAAAATCGCCTGGATTATAGCTATGTAAAGCAATATCAGTAAAACATAAAATAAACAAATGCTGGTTCTTACACAAATTTTGCCTTGAGCTGTGGCAGGTACAGTTCGCCGCCAGTGAAACTTCCTACTGGAAACGAGATGGATGCTCCAGAGTCAGTGCCGTCAATGTACATAACCCCCTGCATGTTGTAAATCACTGCTCTGCCCAAGAAAGGCCCAATGTCCTCCTTAAAGATGTGTCCGGCATCAAAGGCCTCCTTATATTTCTTGTGTTCTTCTGGGAATACAGCCTCGAAGTAGGAGTTGACTTGTCTTAGAATAAAGCTTGTGTTGTTGAAGTATAGCTTGGATCCAAGTGTCTTTTTGCCAGTACCAGTCATGCTAGAGGCAATGCGCAATCCCTAAACCATATTTAAGCAAACCGAAAGAAATGGGTAGAATAAGCACTTACCTTCTTCTTGTTGCCTCGCATGCACCAGCCCTGGACGAAATGGTGTAAACCACTATTTTCCTTCCTTCTGGCGAATGTATCCTTCAGTTCATACTCGATATTAGTCACCTCCCTGTCCTCTCCATCTAAATCCAAATCATCCAAAGTGAAATTTCGCATGGTTGCACCGTGCTGCTTCTCTCTCTTCGTCAGCTCAACCTCGTACTCCATGTACTCCTGCTGGTCATGGTGAGTGCCATCCTGTTTCATTGGGACGATACTGTATAAGTACTGCACAGCAGCTCAGTAGACCAACTGGCGATCTGGCTGTTGGAGTTAATATAAGTCTTGAGTTAAGTGGTATAACAATATCGTACGTACCTCTATGCCATCGTATACAACCTTAGACTTTGGTAGTCAGTCTAGGTCTTTTTGCATCCTCCTGTTGAACTGGGCGTCATACGACTTAACCTGAAGAAATGCTCTCAAATAAGTTCAAAGGAAGTATTGAAGAAGTATAATAACTTACCGATCTACTCTCCTTCTTTCCCAGTATACGGTGACTGGAGCAGTATGCAAGAATCGGCTTCCCATCCTTGTCGCGGAAAATACAGGAAAATACCTGAGCATCAACTTTCTTCAGATGCTCGATTTCTGCCTTGTATTCAGCCTCCTTCTTTGCCCTTTGATGAGGCTTAAGCTTTCTACAGTCAAGCTCTGCGAGGATCTTTGGAACCACAAACGTGTCGGCATCATACTTGAAGTCAGCGGCCTTCGCGACGAAGAAAGCCCGGTCATCCTCCCATTTTTCCTTGGCTGTCAACTTAGAATCCTTGCTACGTACGGTAGAGGGAAGATCACCAGGATGGAGATTTGGAGGAGTTGCTTTGTGATCTGACTTGAGCATCTCCTCCACCTCCTTCTCCTCCTCCTCGTCATTGTCCCCCTCCTTGCACCCCTTGTCTTCCTCATGCCCCTTGTCCTCCACAACCTCCTCGTCCGCGTAGTCCTTGTCCTTGTCTGCGTAGTCCTTGTCCTTGTCTGCGTAGTCCTTGTCCTTGTCTGCGTAGTCCTTGTCCTTGTCTGCGTAGTCCT
This sequence comes from Cyathus pygmaeus, assembly GCA_036937155.1. NCBI lineage: Eukaryota > Fungi > Basidiomycota > Agaricomycetes > Agaricales > Nidulariaceae > Cyathus > Cyathus pygmaeus. Next base: position 5,327 of record JASFCZ010000432.1, read on the forward strand.
TGTCCTTGTCTGCGTAGTCCTTGTCCTTGTCTGCGTAGTCCTTGTCCTTGTCTGCGTAGTCCTTGTCCTTGTCTGCGTAGTCCTTGTCCTTGTCTGCATAGTCCTTGTCCTTGTCTGTGTAGTCCTTGTCCTTGTCTGCATAGTCCTCGTCCTCGTCTGTGTAGTCCTCATCCTCGTCCACGTAGTCGTCGTCCGTGTCCTCTTCACCATCCTCTTCCTCCTCCTCACCCTCATCCTCGTCCTCTTCGCCATCATTTCTCCTCTTCACCCTTGTCCTCATCCTCTTCAGAGGTCTCACTCTTGCTGGGTACTGTCATGGAAATATCACCGGGGTCAGAGGTCTCACTCTCGCTGGGGATGGTCATGGAAATATCTCTGGGGTATGGATCCCTGCTGGGGATAACGTTCTGAGACATTGTACGGTCCATAAGCAAAATGTGAAAGAATACTCGTAGCTGGCGGTGGTAGTGGAAAGGAGTAAAGAGGAAGTCTTAAAGATTATGTACCATTGCACTGATGGGAAGAACATGGCATTGAAACATGGTGAACACGTTGTATTTACATAAGAATTGCCTACAGTAATTCTTTCATACCTCCCTCCCCCCAACCCTGAACCGCAGTAAGAACTTGCAGGCCAGGTGCATGTACGGTGGCCACAGTAAGGACTTGTGTTTGTGGGATAGGGTTGCAGAAGAGACATTGAAGGATGTTGGCGACGCGATGCTAGCGTTCGCCGCTGGTTTGTTCCCCATCGAAGGCGTGTCATTGGGCAACGAACTTCGAGATGCTCTGGCGTGTGAGAAGGGCTTGGGAGTAAGGGCTTGGGAGTACAAGCCCTGCGAAGACAAGCTTGTCTTCGTCGTCTGAGAAGAGGGAGGCGGGCTTGGGAGTATGAGAAGAGTGGGAGGGAGGCAGGCATGGGAGTACAAGCTGTGTGAAGACGAGCTCGTCGTTTTCGTCGTCTGAGTAGAGGGAGGTGGGCTTGGGAATACAAGCCATGCGAAGACGAGCTCGTCGTCTTCGTTGTCTGAGCAGAGGGAGGCAGGCTTGGGAGTATGAGAAGAGCGGGAGGGAGGCGGGCATGGGAGTACGAGAAGAGCGGGGCTTGGGAGTACAAGCCCTGCGAAGACAAGCTCGTCGTCTTCATTGTCTGAGTAGAGGGAGGCGGGCTTGGGAGTACAAGCCGTGCAAAGACAAGCTTGTTGTTTTCGTTGTCTGAGCAGAGGGAGGCGCGCTTGGGAGCACAAGCCCTGCGAAGACAAGCTGGTCTTCGTCGTCTGAGCAGAGGGAGGACTGCACGCGGAGAATCGATGCTCTGGCGCGAGAGCAGGGCTTGGGAGTAAGGGCTCGTCGTTACGAGAAGAGCGAGGCTTGGGAGTACGAGCCACACGAAGACGAGCTGGTCTTCGTTGTCTGAGCAGAGGGAGGACTGCACACGGAGAATCAACGCGTAGACGATCAGCATAAGGAGCGAATGCGAAATTTCCTTTTTCAAATACCAACGTGAAATTGAATACAATGTTTCATATATTTCATAGAAGGCAATAAACTAATACAATTTTACTACATACATGTCAATAGAAGTCCTTCCCTTACTCAGGGTACCCTAAAGAACCAACCCCTTACCCAGAGTACCCCACAAAACCAACCCCTTACCCAGGGTACCCCACAGAACTAACCCCTTACCCAGCACAGCCTACAGAATGCAAGTACTTCACAACCGAATATGATAACCCAACTACCCTCTACCTTGAATGCATAGTCCCTGTACTGACATGAGATAGAAAGATACATGAGGGAATGAAGTACTCACCAGCATTCCACCTAGCAATTCATGAATATTGACACGTCACTGGTAAACTAGATTGTGATATGATGTGAGATAGAAAGATACTCAAATGAACAAAGGACTCACCTGGAAAGGAACCATAGCAAGCATACTTTGAAAGGCCGGATGGGAAATGAAACGCGCGGATATTATGTCGAGGCCCGCAAGGATTGGCACACCATCACGAGCAGTCAGGCTCTTCAGATGTATGTCCAGGGGGAGGAACACCGAGGACCCATCGCAGAAAACACAATGCAAGGCAGTCAGGCCAAGCGCCGTGAAATTCGGACGGGGTTTGGTGAGGGATGAAGAAGAAATGATGAGGTGTGAGGGCTTAAATACCATTTCGCTTTATTTGAAACTCAGACTTAAACTTTAAAAAGGATGTATCGCGCCGGGGAAGTTGCAGCATAATAAGATTAAACAAATAATATATCTATTGTTAGCTCTTTTTTGCTCGTTCGCCATTTGCTCCCTCCACACTAAAGCTATCTCTTAGAAATTTTACAAGTGTATAAAGTACTATATAATGAACATGAATATATATTTTATTTCACAGAATTTCAGTGCGGTCTAGCAACAGAACACTTCCGGGTGTCTGGACAGGAGTTTGAAACTCTGCTATGCGCCATTGTATTTCTTATCTCTACTTCGATAGATACAACCAATACAGCTGAAATTTGGCATATATACTCGTATACACGTTAGTAAAATATATACCAAATTTTGTAGCGTTTGAATAGCAGCATCGAGGTATATCTTAACTTTAATGGGCATTTGAGGAGCCCATATGCTGTTATTGACAATATCTTTGCTCAAATGCTTTGCAATTTCATATACAGCTCAGGGTATATACTGCAAGTATAAATGTAAAGTTTTGAGTTAATAGAGTGGTCCGGTGATAGTATCTATTATTACTTCTTCTCCTTGCACTTTTTTGTCTGCCTATCTAATTCTAAGTCCTTCCCTTCAGCTGGCCTCTTTAGCGGTCGCACTTTTGGGCACAGTTTGGCTATTTTCTTAGGCTGTTCCGGCTGCTTAATTTTGACGTAGTTCCTGCCCCACTGACATTTGCGTCAGCAATAAGAAATAGTACTTGTTAGTTAAACCAGTTACTTACCTTGCAATGTTCGCTCTCATCATAGTATAAGTAAAATTCTTTCCACGACGGTGGGGTGCCTGCATAAGGGTCCCACAACTCTTGGTGATCTCCAGCGTCAAGGCCCCATTGGCAGTAGGATGTAATTCCTATCTCGCTAGAAATTGAGAACATTTCCTCTTCCAATTTTATTAAACATTCCTTGTCAACATCGATGGTTTTCGGCTGCTCCGTAATAGATATTAATTGATCCCATGCTATATCGCAGAAGTCCAAGTGCGTACGTCCACGAAGTTTATTCTTCATTGCCGATTCTCGATACATAAAGTGAGCAAGAAATAGGGTATTGGCTTGAGCATGCGCCAATTGTCCCATCCATTTCGGTCGAAGGTCAGTTTGTTTGAGTGCAATAAATTCCTCAAACCAGTTAGAGATTCTTGCACGTTCTATAATGGATAAGCCTCCTCCAAACCAAAGCGAGCTATCTAAGTCAGACTTATTTGAAGTAAGATAATCCAATGCGGGGATCTTCACATCTCCACCAATAAATGTTTCTGGTGAATGGAAAAGCGTGGAAAGCTGCTCCTTCCAGCCAGATAGTGCCTCATCAACATCCTTTGTGTATGGAACTAAAGCCGGGTTGTGTAGAACATCCTCTGCTTCGTCTTGTCTGTAATCCGGATGGCACCATTTACCAAGCTAGTATTTAAATAATATCAGCGTATTGTTATAGGAAAAATATATAGATGCGCACTCTAATTCTCCTTCTAAAAAAGTCCTTCTACAAGCTGTCATGCAAATTGTAACCTGGCTTGAGAAGAGTTGAGGCAGTTGGTGCTTGTTTGTCCTCAAAGCAACATCCCCTCCACCACCTGACCTTCCAGCCTCCTTTGTATCGTTTAATGAGCCGGACAGGGTAGTAGAACTTTCCAACACGTGCAAGGGCTCCTTTTCCGGCTTTCAAACGGGCTGAAAGAAGTGGAATATTTTTGAATTCAACTCCCAGGAGACAAGTAGATAATATTATATTTAGTTCATATCAATACGCAGGATAAATTTTCTTACGCATTCCATCTCTGTTCATCTTCCTGTTTATATACTCCTTTTAATTCATACATTTTGCTGTCTTCAGTGACACCTCCACCCACGCAAACATCGCAATGGAAGTCTTCATCAGTCCCAGCCAAGTCATGAGCACGGCCATTTCGTTGGCAGGCTACATGAGACCACTTCTTGCACATTGTGCATTCAATGGCATCCCCATCTTCCTCGGCTCTATATAGTATATTCCCATTGCCGTTCATCCCACAGCGACAAGAAATGGTGAAGTCCTCGTCTGGAAGTGATGATACTTCAGATAAATTATCATCTGGAACTGGGAGGTTAATTGGAACTTCTTTGGCACCCAGACCGTTTACAGCAGTAGTACTAGGGCTTTCCAGAAGGTTAATAGATAACTCAGTATCATCCGAGTCCTCAGATTCTAGGATAGGAGTGGAGCGAGGAGGAATGTTTAGTTTGACTCTCTTGGGCTTTGGTTCTATAACTTCAACAAATTCTTCTTCACATAATTGGGAAGGACTAAATGTATCATATAACCATTTTCGATCTGCCCGATCCAATAACTTGTATCCATCTTGCTTTAATCCCAGCTTCGGTATTTGGGATAGATCCCTTGCTGAGGCGAACTCTATTGAATGGTATTTTTGCAATAGTGTTGCCTGGTGTTTCAAAAAATCAAGCTGCAGGTCTGATGGAGAGCGTGTACCATCTGAGCTTTTCAAACAGTATATGGCAGAGCAGACCTTAGAGTCAGGACCAGAAAGATTTTTGGGTGATGATCCACATATATGTGTAAGAGTTGTACTGTAAGGGGACATCCTGTCCCTTAGCCTTTCTCGTTCCTTTACTCCGGTTCAACTCCGGTGCTCCGGTGCAACTCCG
>JASFCZ010000433.1:0-10195 GCA_036937155.1 Cyathus pygmaeus
TATGTCCAACTTAGCGCTACAAGGAATCGTGGGCATCCATGCGATGTCTGCTATCGCTGAGATACTAGGAAGAGCCGTTGATGTTCCTATCTACTCCGTAAATGATCATATAATATGGTTTATTCCATCTGTTTCATATGACATTTGCAGGAATTTGCGATGTCCAAGCTTTCACAGTGGCAAGGTCTTGCATTTTCGGGGGGTCATCTCATTACAGCGTATGGGAATTCTACCTCTTGGAGTCTGATGTACAACTTGTATTCAGCAAAGATGTTAGGGCTTGAAGTGGACCAAAATGTAAGTTATAAAACTTATAATCAAAAGATTTCGTTGACTTACGATACTTAGATACTGGATGCTCAATCCCAGTTTTATGAACTTCAATCCCCCGGATGTAAGTACCTATCATGACAGGGGAACCAACCTAATATTGTTGATCAGCTCCTAAGTTTGGTTTTTCCTATACCTCCGAAGCACCTCTCGTTAGATCATGTGAGTTGACCAAGATTCTTTTTCGGCTGGATCCAATCGTACTAAACGTATTTTGGAACGCAGACTGGCTTCTTCTCACTTCTGCTACTACCACCTCCACCGCGGCCCGAGATATGCTTATAAGCCAAGTACACAACCGGTTCTTCTGGAACGGAATGTCTGATATCCCATTCCCAAGCACATATAAAAAAAACAACGGTAAAAGCTATGGCTTCCCCGGTGGTAGAGCTGGGTAATTATTCCAACATTGCACAGTTACGATTTATGAATCTCACATAAGTTACTATACTTAGTCAAACTCTCGGGGCTTCATTTGCACATTTAGCGCTGAGGTATGTGAGCGCTGTATTTCAGTTTTGTCAACTACTGAATATATTTTATAAGTTTACCCGACAAAATTGCAACGAACTTGACCAATAGTAATACCACTAGTATTATACCCCCGGGGACATCGTCAGCAATCACAAGGAAAAAGTCATATATAGTAGTGATAGTGGGTGCCGTTCTTGGTACCCTTTTCGGGCTTCTTTCTATTCTCGGGGCTGCAGCGTTCTTTTACAAAAGACGCAAACCACGAAAGATTGAATTCAGACAAAGCAAACTACTCAGAGACTCGGGTTTGCACATAGATCCCACGCAACCAAGGGATCCGAACATTGTATACAACCCTATGCAGATGCAGTATCCAAAACCATCCAACGAGAAGTCCAAGCTATTCCGGTTGGCTGCAGTACCAAAGTGGCCTATGATGTCGGACAGTCGGTCGTTGTCGGAAAGTGTTCAAATTGGAAGTAGCAGCGTGCCAACCCGCACAACAGAATTACGGAGAGAAGTTGAATTGATAAGAAAGGAGTTGGCAGAGGTAAGGGCAGCAGCAGCGCTAGAGAAGGATGCGAGGCAGGTGCTTCGAACGGTTACTAAACAGTAGGTAGGTACCGTAACATCAAAGACACGATTTGCTTTACTATATACCTTGGCCAGCATGCTTTTGTTATTGCCACCTCGTGTACTTATTAGTGGGCTTGCCCACCTTTGTCCAGGCGTTCAGAGAGTTGCGTACACAGCCACAATGAGCGTGTGAATGAGCGTGTGTGGTTGCGCAGCGTTCGATTGGCGTTCGATTAGCATCACCTTGCTTGCCAAGGTTTCTTTGCACCCCCATAATTGAAGCGCATTTCGACCAATATCGTACATAAGTACAAACAATTCGCTAATTGGTCAACCGGCCTCGGCTTCTTTGAAGTTCCGTCGTCCACTGAAGAGCGCAACAACTTACAACTACACGAGCAATGTTGAAGAACGATTCTGATACGTTAATTTGTTGCTAACATAGTTCATATTTACTTTCACCACGCAAGTTTGCTGTCCATGAAGTCGGCAATAATAATTAGCAAGAGACTTGACCCTCGAAGAAAGCATACCAAAGGATATGTGTCAAACCAACGTCAAACCGCATGACCCGCAGCTCTTCAACATAATATGTAGCAAACTAACCTATTAAGTACTGTACATATCCACGAACACCGTAAAGAATGACGTCCCCGCCCGGTACAACAACAAGCATTAAAGCAAACAATAAGTTCTACTTTTGAACTATGTCATTAAACACTTAATTCGACATACTAGCCTGTAACTAGCCTGTTTGAACTACTAACCATTATGTATGTATACAAATTTCAAGCTGATTTAAACACTAAGACGTCGTGCAACACTCACAGCAAGCAAGGTTTCAGCCGACGCAAGTCGGCGATTCCCAATATTCTGTACCCCGATAATTGACCCCAGTTTTCGTTGCACACGTGATGTGAAAAAAATATATCATTGACAATGACAGTGACACTTATTGTCACAACTCAACTAGCCATTCCAGCCAAATTCCAGCTGCTCATCAAACAAAAATAAAATGACCTTAGACTATGCCCCAACACCCCTACCATTTACAGGACAGTTAACGGAACTCTCGAATTCAAATCTCAAAGCCTCTGAAAGATGAAATAGCCTGACATTTCAGGCTCAGTAAAAAGCAAAAGTCGGACATGAGTCGAAAAGTAGTCACACTAAGTCAGATAATGTTAGGACATCTGACTACATGTCGTGGTTTCTGCAAGTTACTGACTATATAGTAGTCAGGTGCAAGTCAGGTGTAGTCACTAGATTTTTTGCAACTAACCCTGAACTGTATGCGACTAAACAATGACTATTTCACATTCTTATTAGTCGCATTTAGTCAACTATTTGTGTGACTCAAGTGCGACTAGTCAATGACTACAGAGTGACTAGTCAATGACTACAGAGTGACTAGTCAATGACTTCTAGTCACAGTATAGTCAAGTACAGATATGACCAATGTTTGACTATTGCAACATATGTCCGACTTCAGTCCGACTACAAATGATTCGATATGCGACCAATACACGACAGAAATATTACATATATATGAGCTTGATTCGACTAGACTACGACTAAAGCACCCATTGCACTGACCCTCAATTACACTACTTTTTTGGTTCATGTGATTTAACCATGTATAACCATCTATATACTCTATATATACAGTTATTTAGTGTGTAATAAGTATATATGTATATTTACACCTTTCGGAGTATGCATATACTATATGGTTGGAGCCTTATTGTAGATAAGCTTTCCAGCATGCAACTTGTAGTAGAAATGGATATCTAAGGCCCTGTTCGGTACCATCTCAAGATGGCTGAGACGGAGTTTTGAGACGATCAAAACTCTTGGTATGTCGTAGCCGACCGCCCGAGTAACAGAGTGACAAAAGGCGCGCATGGCGCTCATCAATGCTTTCCCACAAATGATGTAACCATAGATACATTTACATAATTTTAAATATGTGTCCGTCTTGAGATCGTACCGAACAGGGCCTAAGACTAGCACTCTCCAAAACTTAGAGATAGTAAATTGCTATGGGCTTGCATGCAATCTGCGTGCACAGCCAACGACCTTGCTTCCAGAATTCTATCAGAATACAGGCCCAACAATGGCAACGGGTTCTAAATGGAATCAATCAAATACGTTTGTAACTTTTAAGTACATAGGTACTTATGTATGTACTTACTTACTTCGTACATCCCTGCGTATTATCTGTGGGTAAGTACTTATGTCAAGGCATTCACTGAAGTATTTAATTATGATCATCGCCATCGGTGAGGCATGGCCAAGGCCTGTGCAAGACTACAATTGAATGTACAGATCACCGGAACCTCGCGACAAGTTTCGAAAGGCTGTTATCGGCGCTCTGCTGACTTCCCTACATATGTACAGATATGTACGTACGAAACTTGCACAAAACGGTGGTTGATGTACAACAGTAAGCGAGGACCTTCGGTTAAATGGCTTGATGATGGCTTTAATCTTCGGATTTGCGGAACCTGTATCCATCATTACGAAGCTCCTGAGACATCCCTGTGTCTCAGCTAGGTCTCATCAGCGCTAGTGGAACACAATGATGAGAAATAAAAGGGCCCATCAGCTTTATCAGCTTCAGCTCACGAACATTATTAAAATGACCATGATACTCTTTTTCATTCTTACGCTATGGATATTTTGTGTCAGTGCGCAAATGAAATATGCTTCATATCCTAGTCCTTCCATGCCTTTATTTGTGAAGACACCTTACCTCAATGCATGGTTGCCATATGGAAACGGGACTGGGCCGGGAACAGTGAGCCCAATACACTGGGATAACTGGGTAAGCAATACTATATATTCATTCACACCGATGCATAGGATATATTCAGCCAATATTAGAACGTTGGATATACAGGCTTGATTCGTATAGACGGACAGACATTTCAATGGATGGGAACACTCGGGCGTGATGTATTACCTGCGGAAACTATTACACAATACATTTCTCCAACCAGCACGGTCCTGGTGATGAAGGCCGGGTCAGTGCAGATGAACGTTACATGGCTGTCACCTATTGAGGTATGTTTTTATGTAGCCCCTTCCGCTCGACTGCTCCAGTTGCACCACCCCGTTAGCCAGACGACTTGGTAAAACAATCATTTCCCTTTGGGTATTGCTTTATCGATATCGCATCGTCGGATGGCAGGCCACACAACGTACAACTTTATACAGACATCACCGGAGGCGAGTTTAATTCCGTGCCAGATATTATAGTTATTGAAGAGGAACTCTAGAATGGGTCGCCAGAGATAGTACTACTCCCATAAAATGGGATACTGACGAAACCGATGAAATCGTATACCATCACATCCAGGTGCAGAATCAACAATCATCTAGTCTGACAGAGACGGACACTATGGCCGATGATGTTGTGGTATATCTTGCTGCTCGAAAGGTAGATAATGCCTAGCATTCATCTCTACATACTTTCAACTAACAGTAATGAAGGAATTCCGTCTATCATGGCAAAGCGGGGCAAATTACAACGTCACGCAGGCGAGATTCATTGCTACCGGAGAATTGGATAACTCCAGGGACACCGATTTCAGACCTATTAATGAGTAACTTACGTTCATTACGCAAATTCACCATGGCATAACTAATTTGCTTTAGCGGTTACCCCGTGATGTCTTTCGCTCACGACCTGTCAACGATTACCTCTTCATCCGTCGTTTGGGCTCTCGGAGCAGTCCGAGACCCGGCTATATCTTATAAGGATGGAGTTGGTAACGTCCAATTTCGTAGGGCACTATATTGGAGCAAGTCCAATAATGGCTCCCTGGGTGACCTCGCATGTACTATTAACCCTTATTATATTATATTTCTTAATTGAGGTACCCGCAGATAAGTGACTTCTTAAAGGATCTCACCAACGCTATCCAACGCGCCGAACAACTAGGCAACAAAATAATGAATGACGCATCAGAGATATCATCTAACTACGCAGATTTATTGGCTTTATGTCTTCGACAAGTAATGGCTAGTATTGAAATTACCATCTTCAAAGGCGCAGACGGAAACTGGAATGAAACTGATGTTAAGTCCTTCATGAAGGACACGGGTACTACTTCGTAAGTGACATACTTCAAGTTCGCTGCTCATCAATGATTGAACACATGATACAGGCGTGTTAATGCCGTGGATCGGCTGTACGCTTCATTTCCCGCCATATTGTATATTAATTCTTCTCTTGCCGGGACCCTTTTAAGTCCCCTCTTGGATATGCAAATTGGATTTGGAGGATATTCTGCTGTAGGCGATATAGGTGTGTTACGTCCTCATTCATCTATGACCCATTCACTGAATGTTATAGGCCCATCGTTCCCGGCCGCAACGGGAAACAGAACGTCAGATATTTCTCAAACAATAACCAGTTCGTACACTCTCAATTTAAGTGTATTTGACGCTTACGTTAGTATCCGGATTGTTAGACAACGGAGATATGCTCTTCATGCTCGCTGTACATGCGAAGAAGTCGGGAGACACATCGCTAGTGTCCAAATATGTAAGTCCTGTCATATTTCCAGCAAGGGCTGAGTCAAAGCTTACTTCCCCCAGTATGATATGCTGAAACGGTGGGCTGATTTCTTAGTGAAGACCGCTTTGTACCCAGGAGCGACCTAGTATGCAGTTACTTTCGACTGTTAAATTATAGTCATTAAAACTAACCAATGGACAGTAAGACAGCGAACGACATAAACTATTCCGATATGTCGAATCTGGCATTACAAGGAATTGTAGGTATTCACTCCATGTCTGCTATCGCCGAAATGCTTGGACATGAAGACGATATGAATATTTATTCCGTGAGCTAACAGAAATAATCACTCCACTCACTAAAATAACCATTTCTGTAGAGAAATGCATCATCCCAGCTATCGAAGTGGCAAAAACTGGCTTTTTCTGGAGATCATCTCATCACGGCGTATCAGCAGCCAAGTTCCTGGAGTCTGATGTACAATTTGTACGCCGCAAAAATGATTGGCCTGGAAGTCGATTATAGCGTCAGTCCTGTCTACATTTTCTGAAAAGTTCTTTCGTTGAATCAAGGATAAATATTAGATATTAAATGCACAGTCAAATTTTTATGAGCTTCAAGGCTCACTTTGTAAGTCTCCTTGTCGCAGACAATGGTCCATGTTAAATGCTATAGCAGCTCCCAGATTCGGCTTCACATACACTACACCGGAAGGCACACTCGTAAGAGCTTGTCAGTATCCCTTCTACGTCATTTTCCATTACCTGTAAACTAATCATTCTTCAATGAAGACTGGAACTTTCTAACTTCCGCAACCACTACGTCTTCTGCATCACGAGATATTTTTATAAAACAAATCCACTACCGATACTTCTGGAACGGAACTTCTGACTTCCCATTTCCGAGCACATATGACAGGGTTAATGGTGCGAGTCACGGATTCCCTGGCGGGAGGGTTGGGTATGTCTTTTTTGGCAGTTTGTGCAGAAATTAAAGCTAAGACACGGAATTTCAATAGTCCAACTCTAGGAGCTTCTTTCGCACATTTAGCACTAAAGTATGTTTTGATATTTACCATATTTTACTTCAATAACTAAGTTACCTCAACAGCTTACCGGACAAAATTGCGACAAGCTCGATAAACAGTACAACAACGGGCATCGCGAATGATTCCCCGTCCGCCGGGCCCACCGCTACGTCCTCGTCCGTTCCTCAAAGGAAAGTGGCCGCTGGTGTTATAATAGGCGCCGCCCTTGGGTCGCTGGTAGGCTTTTTCGCTGTATGCGCAGGTATATGCCTTCTGTACAAAAAACGTAACTGGAGAAGAGTGCACTTCAAGAAGAGCAAATACCTTCAGGACACGCCAACCACAAGCCCAACTTTATCCCACGAAGAAGGGAGGTGGCAATGGCCTGCTACGAGACTTAGAACAAATGGAGGTGATGTGGTATTTAACCCCATGCATATCCAGCCTGCATTGCGTGCGGTGGCGGTAAACATCCCAGAGAAGCAGGGGGCTTCGAACTCCCCAACTCCACCCCAAATCATAGCGCCAGTCTCAAAGCCCCCTCTGCCGAGCTTCGAAATCTCGAGAAATGACCTTGATACTAGTCGAGCCGCCAGATTGAGAAGTAATCCGAACCTGTATCGTTCTGGCGTTGCAGGGTCTGCTAGCGGTTCGGGATCCCGCTCTGGAAGTTCTGCGGCAACTGGACCTTCACCTACAAATTCAGACTCGACAGAATTAAGAAGTGAGATTCGGAGGATGAGAAGGGAGCTAGAGGAAATCAGGACTAGTGCAGTGCCCACTTTGCCCCCTCCTGATTATTATCTAGCTCGCGAATAGGTCCGGGACAGTTAGGGATTTGAAAATCACGGGAGGCATATCACCTACTTCAATGTATTCTTATTATGTATATTTATGATATTATCCGTTCATTGTTTATTAGGAGCATGATTCCCCAAGGACCCTTCATGTACAATTGTCTTGTAGTAATGTAATGTAGTAGCCAATAGTCGCATATTCTCCTCAATAGAGCTTTCATATATCAAACAATACATTCTTAGGCACTTTACTATGTTGCATCCGTCCACTGGAAGACAAAAGGGCGCGATGTGTACTAGATCCATGGAGTCTCAGAATCTGCTACCTCGTTAAAAGAGGTCGAAACCGTGGCCTTAGCGTTTCGAAATTAATATGTTACTCGTTGAAGGCTAGATGTGAAGTGTTCCACTGTCAGGATGTTCACCAGTTCGAGCAACAGCTTTGTATGCATGTCCAGTAATCCAAGGCTTTGTGTCTGATTCGTCCTGATGAATATCGCCTATTGTTGTGATCATTGCTGTGTAATAAGGGCCAAGCGGTATTTTGCATCGAATAACTATTGCGTTGCGGAGATGGCTTTCAGAGATGTCAAATGTGATGGGAGCGATAGATATTCTTGTGTGATATGAAGTGTAGTCGACGACGACAGACAGTTTCGACCATGACATCCCGGCAGGATATTCTTGCTTGGCCATATCTTCGATATCCTTCCAATTCGATTTAACGGCTATGATAGCTAAACGGCAAGCTGATCGATGGTCTCTTCTACGAAGCACGTCATAACTTGCTGTAGGCTCACCACCTACTGTCAAACCGTTGCCAGGCCAGCTGTTGGATCAACGAAAGAATGTACGTATATGTTAAACTACTTACGGTATTGGGCACATAAATCACGATGAGTTTCCTCCCAGTGCTCCTTCTGACATTTCTGTGAGCAATATAAGGCTGAATTGCACCCAGTACATCGCCACAACTTCCTAGGTTTCGCAGAATAGACGTCATGCTGTAGCTCCTAAGTCAGGAACGACAAAAGCTCAATGATGAGGAGCAAACGCACCTTTAGGTTATCGCAAAACGAAAGACGAGGGAACTCGCGATAATTCAATTTGTGAATGTTATTTGCCAGCACGTTGCGGAATGTTTCCCATTCTTGTGCAACCATCGTTTTAGGCATGTTATCTTCTACGATGTCCGTCCTAAAAACTTTCTGTATTGCTGTTACCACTGACCGATAGAACATGAACATGGGGATAGTGGTCGTGATGAGCTTCACCGCTCGATTGATGCTACTTTTCAGGCCTTCCGTAACATCGGGCCCTTTTATCATCCGGTCAAAGTATTCACTGTAATCGACGAATGCAGCCAGGAGCCCTGCCTGAATTGCTTCGCACATAACTTCGACCGAATTTGCAGTTTCAAGCATCATTTGTATAAGGCAGAAATTTTGAAGGCATGCGCGGACGAATCCTAATTTGACATCTTCCGGTTGATGTTCAAGATCTAAAACCATGGCGTCCAATGTCGAAGCTACTGTTTGGACTATGTGGGTTAATGGTGTACTGAGCGATGGATGGAAGATGTCAAGAAAGGTGATAAGAACAGCCAAGCGATCGTATTGTTGGTAGCTGCAGTCATCCGCATGCAAACAAGAATGAAGACGCCTCATAGCCAGGTCGACCAACACGTTGTTAGTCACACCTTCCATTTCGAGGATTTGCCTCATATAGACAGACCGTACGCTCTCCTTTCTGTCCATAATGGCAATGAAAGGGGCCCACCACCCGCAGTAAAGGGAATAAGGTGTGCGCTCGCAGTCGTAATCCCTCACTAGCCAAAGGCGAGTGGCTAACTGAGCAACACCAGGAAGTGGGGATACGATCCGACTTAAGAAATATGCAAATACGCATGAAACATAGTTTATCACCTCCCGACGAGGTGGAAAGTGCGAATCTTTCTTCCGAGGGTGGTAGTGGTCGAAGAAGAATGTGAGCCACTCGAAAAGTCCGCCTTCCCAGTACGTTCTAACCTCCGGAACCCGCAAAAACGGAGAGTTATCTTTTCTTGTGTGCTCTATATTTTCTGAGAGGTTATGAAGACTGGTTATTGCGTTGAGGACTGCGTCCCTTGCTTCCGAGATATTCTTCGGATCGGAAGGTACAAGCGAACCTTGAAGTGCCGCCCGGGTATTGTCTGTCGACATGTTTTCCTAACTTACCAAAGAACTAATTTTATCATCAAGAAAGTTTATTAAATCATAACGCTCACCTCTTGAAATGAAAGTTGAAATGAGCCGCTTCAAGCGTTGTAGGTGGAGGTGAACGCTTGACAGTGAAATTTGACCGCTGACCGTGACACACAATGTATTTATTCCTATTTGTCATTATTGTGTAGGGACTAACACGGATTAGTGACATACGGGTCAGCACCCGCGGATAGCTGATCCGTATGGATCATGACCCGGCCCG
>JASFCZ010000434.1:0-10176 GCA_036937155.1 Cyathus pygmaeus
AACTGGCAGCGAGGAAAGCGTCAAAGGATTTTATAATGATGACGTAGTGTGGGAATTAGTTACCTTATAAGGAAGGAGGGAGAGGGAGGGGGGTAAATTGAGACCTTAAACACATTCGACAAGGTAGTGTACATAATTTGTAACATTGATACCCCTTGAGTGGTATAGCAAAATTTTAGATATGTAACTACGAAATTACAAATAATTCGGCATTTTTGAGGTTTGATACAAAATCCCCCTATAAAACAGCAAATTTTCGTCCCCCTATAGATGCCCAAAATTCGGGTTTTTCGTATCCAACCTTCACCGGCATAACAGGGGGTCCTGTTTAGCCACTCGTCATCGTGATTAGATAATCTAAGTTAACCGAGTGGGCGCATCTCTCTGTGCGTGCCCCCTCGTTACATACTTCCTTTGTCTCTCCCACTCTCCCAATACATAATATTCATTCTCTTTATCTTTCCATGCGTGCTCAAGACCTTCGGTACTCTACTCAAATCCTTGGTACACAGCATGGTGAAGATAAACCATATTAGTATGGAAAGCAGGACAACCACGCTTTTATTTCATCAAATATTTTAGTTTTTGACTTGCGGCAGCTCGGCCATTCACTTAGATGTACTTCATTTCGGTTGCCATGCTCAGGATCCATAACGCCGCGTGCCTTTCCTTGTTCTCCGCTCAAATGCTTTGAGGCTCTGTCACTGTTTTCTCCGTATTTTGGCATAATATACTTATTCCCCTTCTATGCATACTGTCCCTTCAAGCTCGTCGAACTCAAACTTTGACGAATGCCACTCAAGTCCCACTAAGAGTCGGAACGATGCACTTCATTGGAACTTGCTCACAACCGCATAATATGTACCCGCCATTCACATCATCGATACTGCTCCCTTTCATCCTCCTGTTACATATGCTCCCCTGGAACATGCACATCGATAACCACGTGCCCAAGAGCGTCGCACATGCGCACACGTAGCAAGTAGTCACTCATGGCCCTCAAGACTATTGACCTCATGCGCAACATTCAGTTATAAATACACTTGGACCCCCTTCCCTTCTCCTTTGTGTCTCTTTTTCTACTATACCAAGATTTTATTATTGTTTTTCCCTTTCATTTACTTATCATACATGTACTCCCATTCATACAGGTACTTCATATTTCATCTCTAGATATGAAATCCTTTCATTAAATATATGAGCCGTGTATCTACCACTCATACAGCCCAGTAGAGTTCACCCCACGCTTCTCGTCGTCTCAGGGTCTCTCGTATCGTCGTTAACAATTCGTCGTGCAGACGGAACATCTGCTCTACAAGTACCATCAAATGATCATTGTAATTGTTTCCTACTACCTGTAAGCCTGGCGCTCCCAGCTTACGACACGGCCCGTTTGATCTGCTGTTTTGTTACCGCGTTTGGTACTTGTCAGTACCAAACCTTATATCACATACCGTATAACATCTTGTTCTGACAATACACTGTGGTCCTATCAACTCGTGTGACCCGCTAGTATTCTTGCTTCGACAGCAAGCTTTCACTTTTTTTTGATACCAACCACTGCACTATTTTTACATCTCTTGCTGGCCAATCTAGAAACCTTCCCAACGACATTCGCTTCACACGTGCATCCGCACTCGAACACAGTCTTCTGCCTCTTGCCGATCACCAACTTGTCTCTCTGTTGACATCATGCAGCTCCTATCCCGCCACTGCTCTCTGACGACGAGTCCGACACTGCTCAGTCCGAGACTGAAGACCTTTCCATATTGTTTGGATACCCTCCACACCCATTTATTCACCCCCAACACATCGCACTTCCCTGTCGCCCACTCTCTTATACTCCAGCTGCTACATTTGCCCTGTACTGCCACCACATCCATTTATTCGCCCCCGACACACCGCACCTGGACATGATTTTGTCACCAGTCCTCCTACCAAGAAGGAGTATGCTGGAGTGTTTTTATGATCGGAGGAGGAGGAGAAGATTAGCCGGATGGAAATAAGTCTGAGGAGCAGGAGAAAGCTTTCTGGCAGGATGATGATACCAATCCCGAGGATTCCGATTGATGTTTTAATTCTTTTCTTATTCCCTTATTGTTTACCCTTATTCTTCGCCCCTGCAGTCTGTTTTTATCATTTCTATCGCCGTTTAGTTTTCTGGAACCAGGTTTACACCCGCCGCCTTTTACAACCCCATAATGATCAGAGGATTTCCAAGTGGTGAGAATTTGGAGTGAGTGGCAAAGTTTTATTGTGGGGAGGAGTGTAAGCCTGGCACTCCCAGCTTACGACACGGCCTGTTTGATCCGCTGTTTCATTACCGCGTTTGGTACTTGTCAGTACCAAACCTTATATCACATCACACCATGTATGTACACATGTCCTGTAGTTACTTTATGAACCCCCCACCCCCGTATACCGTATAACATCTTGTTCTGACAATACACTGTGGTCCTATCAACTCGTGTGACCCGCTAGTGTTCTTGCTTCGACAGCAAGCTTTCACTACCAAACGAAATCACAAGTATAATCCTTACTAAGGAGTCCACTTTGCAACTGCATATTATTGTTACATTACTAACATAGGCATATATAATTCAGACATAGTGAATTGATAACGAATGCATATTGTAATGTATACTGTAATAATGGTAGATAGATGCTAGATTTATCACTTACTTAGCACTGGGTTAGCATGGTCAATCCTGAAACTAAAGATCCGGAATAATGGAGATGAAGCAGGGATGATTGTGTTTAGGCGAACCCACCGAGCAGCAGAGTGTCAGAAATAGAAATAATATGATGCAGAAAAGCATGGTTGTCCAGTCTCCAAACCAGTCACTCTCCGCGCATACAAGTGGCGGCTAACATCACGTTAAGTCCGTAGAAGTTGGGACTTGTAAGTGCTACGAGTGACTGGCAAAAATCATAAAGCTTGTCACGTGCCTTCTTTTCTCGCAGCTCTCTTTGGAGCCTCGTCTGATTGCCAGTTGAAGCTTTGTCCAAGCTTTGTCCAGACCACCACATTTTCTCTGCTGTCTCAATGGGTGCAGCGTAGAGGGTCATCAACAGTATCGACATTGCCCAGTGCCCACTCAGCCTCTTCACTTGGCTTCCTCCACTGCAAAGCTCAGCATGCGCATTGGATGCCACAGACTCTGCCACTGCCACTGTGTCTCGGGTTCTTGATTAAACTTGGTTAAACTTCTGCCACACCCCAACCATATCACTGATGTAAGGATAAGTATGTCTTTTCCTGAATCTGATACTGGTTTGTTTGGCCATGGTCTGCAGGTATTTCACCTGTGAGTTAAAGTAGTGCACCATAGCTGTGACCTATCAACCCATTTAGTGCCCTGGTCACTGGAGACTACTCTTGTCAAGGGGTGCCGGCTGGCAAAATTCTGGGACACGACCTGGGGAGGGGGGGTGTTCAATATATTCCTTAATCATGTAACAATGTAGACTTACAGGAGCCTGCATGGGCCGGAAATTTCATTGTTTCCTAGCCATATTTGACTTTCTGAACTACTGAGATGGTCTGACAATGGATCTGAAGAGTAGATTGACCCAAGATTGACTGACCAAAATTCACTAACAGTTGCAGAATCCAACCAAATTGAGTAAAGTGTAAAGTAAATGTGCCTCAAATCCATATCTCAATTGACAATTGTCATGCTTCAACTTGAAGCACACTAGCACAGACTACTTAGCACTGTGAGTATTGTTATCATTTCCCCAATTCTTTCATATATAATCTGCTGCATTTATGGAGTCATCAACATGCTTCTGCTCCTGTGGAATTAACTTTGAATTAATGTTACAATAGGTTTTGGTGGTGAGGGAAACTGGAAAATTCACATTGAAGGTAAATCTCACAGCCAGAATGCAACTGTGAAATCAACCATGTGCCCGCTACAAAGTTCACGAAAAAGAAAGGAAGAGGGTCCTGGAAGACTCGACTGGACACCTAAATCTACCACAAGTCTTACCAGTGTTGTTCCTGAGTCAAGGTTATAATCCAGTAATCTATGTGATAGTTTAACGCCGCCCTCCATCAATCCTATGGCCAGCCCCATACCAAATAACAATGTCCCTCAGTTGAACCTCTGATGTCCGACAACACTTGCCTCAAACTTGCCTGCCGGGATTTGGCTGGGATATAATTACTATGAAATCCCAATGCACTATCCATTTACTTACATTATATCCTCTACTAGCACATACCATCATATTTTGAGTGAACAGTATCATCTTACATATAGAGGCCTGATAGAGCAGCCAGCAGCAAACTGGTTTTGTGGCAAAGAATGCAAAAAGAATGCAGGGAGGGCATGCGAGGCAGCAAGGAAGCATCATTGAGCGTTGAAGGATTTTATAATGATGACATAGTGTGGGAATTAGTTACCCTATAAGGAAGGAGGGAGAGGGAGGGGGGTAAAATGAGACCTTAAACACGTTCGACAAGGTAGTGTACATAATTTGTAACATTGATACCCCTTGGAGGGAGAAGAGGAGGTGGAGTTGGTGGCAGTGGGGATATGGTTTGTCTCATCTTATGGTATGGGCCGAGGATCCTTTGTGCACCTCCTGCGGGAAGCGCGTCATCACGCGGTGCACGAGCTGCGAGATGAACTCGAGCGCACCAACTATTAATACTAGTTCAACGTTCAAGCTCAAGCTTCACACAATTTCGAGGGGGTCGTAGCGTATGTGGTAGGACTCAGGTAGGACTCCGAAGTCGATTGTGGCGGTCGCAGCGCTTGCTTGCATTCACATTCTAGTCTCGCCGTTACACAATCATCAGAGTTCAGCACACACATGCAGTCGGGTGTCGAACAAGAAGCTTGCTTGGCTAGTAAACTTCTCGACAAAGAAACTAACGAGTGGTTGGCACAGACCGTCCAACCTCCAATGTCCTAGTGAGGTCGCAAGAAGGTGAAAGGGGGGGATGTGGAGCCTGTATTCCCAGAACAATAGCTATAACATTTAAGTGGTAACTAAAGATAGGGTCAGATAGGTAATGACAGATGTATGTAATATGGAATGTAACTGTATGGGTATGAGAAACACAAGTTTTACCATGCAGACAAACTGCATGCTCTACATGGGCAGGCATGCACCTCGTACAGACTAGTCCATCTTCCATAGTTCAGCCTAGCTGTGCCCAGCATCCATCTAGTGCCCAGTCGGTGTTTGTTCAGGGATTTAGTATCGTAACAATCTGAAGTGGGTGAGAGGAAGAAGAGAGGAAGTCTAGAAGACGAGTAGGAGAAATATCCATTGTCGTTGTCATCGTGCGATGTGTAAGTAATTGTATTGTCCCGAGCGTTGTCATTACTAACTCGTGCGCTTACGTCTGTGAGTAGCTGGAACTCGGAGGTTACTGTAGCTTCAATGCCGACACCTTCGTTCGACTTTTTCGACTATCCAAGCATCTAGTGCAATATTACCGATGTGTATTATTCTTTTAAGCAGGAAATCCTTTCGCTACTACTGATTCTCATTGTTGCCCTCTCTGACAGAGTACAGGAATTCAGCCCCTCTCGAGGACACGTCAGCAAAGCAGGAACGCGGTTTTTCCCCCTCTGCCGTCTTGAACACCGCGGCTCTTGTACCATGCATTATATTATGCGGTTGGAAGGATATCCCCGTCTCACCTTCCCATATACGAGACGAAGGGCCTCACTGTGATCTCTTCGCCCCATCCTGGTTTGTGGGGTTTAATTTGGTTCATCGTTCCGTTTTGCATTTGTTTTCAGAGAGTCTTTCGCACACTCGTCTATGCATCAAGACCCATAATTATGAAGACTCCTAGTCCAGGGAGAGCATCAAGAATCGCCAGGTGGAAGCTGGCAACTTGAGTCCCGGGAGTGGGATGGGAGTCTTAGGGGTTTCCTGTGTCCGTGTTAATTACTTCCTGTGGCCATTGATCTCGGAATTGCTCAAGGAGCTCTCAATCGTAATTAAAACTTGTTAGAACAATCACGGGATGCTAGTGTATTTCCTGGCCTTGCGGCAATCAGATTCAATGGGAACTACACCCCATCTATCTGATGTAAAGGCCCCAAGGCACCAGTGCAGCAGTGAGCAAGACGGGACATTTTATCTCAGCATACTGGCCTTCCGGGTTCCCGGATCAAAGTGCACACACTTTTTAATTATATAAACGTCGGTTCACACAAAATGGGGAGAGGTCTTTCTGGATCGTGCTCAATATTTAGAACTTTGTTTCGCACACGCAAGCGACGACAGTTACTTGTCTACCTATAAATTCATAGCAAGATAGATTGGGGATATTCACCACACTGATAGCTCCATCCCGACCCTTTTAGTATCCTCCAAGCATCATTTCCAATGCCGACTGTGGATCTCTTTTCTCATGAAGACTTAAGCCTTGAGTACTGTCATTACGGCTTCATATCAACATCAGCAGCTTCACATGATGGTCGTTGATATTCCATTGTTTTGGCCATCTTATCGCGTAGATTGCGGATGTTCCTAACCAACCCAACGTTTTTAACTGCCTTCAAGTATCGTTTTGTAAGCCGTCTACGGGTTTCTCTTCTCATGAGCACCTATTTTGGAACTACGTGTAGACTGCGGATGTTCCTACATAATAATCATCATGATGTTCAATTAATGTCATCTGTACGTATCACTTCTCACGAGCATTTATGTTTTGACTAACGCCGTTTCCTTACATGTAGCTTGCCATTCTAGTCGGAGGAAAGACTCAAGGGTTAGCCCGGTTATTTATAATCGTACAAAACGCTGCGTTCACGTTGCTCCTGGACACACGAAGAGACGACTACGACGATGGCACCACTTGACTCTACATACGGCGCAATGCTCATAGGAGGTAACGTGTATACCTCTACTTACTGGAGAAACTTTCTGCTCACAATTCTTCATTGACAGTTTACATCGCCACTTTTTTTCAAGGGTTATTGACACTACAAACGTACCACTATTTCGACAGGTTCCCGAACGACCCCATCGTCAATAAAGCCATCGTAAGTCCTAACCAATGTATGTAATCGATATCTGACCGGTAAGATAAGGTTGGGAGTGTTTGGTAACATTAATATCTAATCATTTATATGCCCGCCTTCTGAGACCTTCTAAAGGTGCTTGGACTTCATACAATTGGTCCTGATCGCAAAATCGGCATACTACTACTTGGTCACCAATTGGGGAGTCCAGGATGCTTTGATCACCTCGATTTGGGAACTCGACGTTCACCTCACATTCATTGGATTGTCGAGTTTTGTTTGCCAGCTGTTCTTCTTGAATCGGTATGAGGCTCGATTGTCACGGAGTTTAAACGCAGTTCTCACTACTTACAGAATATACGTCTTGAGCAAGAAGAAGACCTTCCTTGTATTCTTCCTGTTCATGCTATGTCTAAGCACACTTGTTCTGGACATTGTCGTAACCGTCCAAATCACTTCAGTGCGACTCGCAGCTGACTTAACGAAACGGAAGTCCGAAATTATTGCTGTGTTCACATCTGGTGCTGCGTGTAAGTGTCCTTCAATTCCACCGTGCTACCGGTGAATAAACAGATTCTCGTAGCCGATGTCTTAATTGCCCTGTCCCTGTGTTACTACCTTAGGCAGGATCGCAGCGGATTTCGATCGTAATTACATAGCTTTCATTATAACCGAACAACCCTTGACCATCTAAAATTTACTTAGAACAAACTAGTTGGTGACTACGGTGATCCAGTTCACACTTGCTACTGGCCTTATGACTAGGTAAGTCGCATTAACATAAATCCACATGATGTATACTGACATATGTAAAATTAGTGCTTTTGCCTTCGCTTCCGTTATTGCAGTAAGTGCTGTCTTACTTTGTAGGCTCATTCGATGCTTAACTCGCGTAGTACATTTCTAATCCCAATGGGTTTTATTTCATAGTATGTGGTTCAGCTTACACTGGACTCCCAATTACTGAAATGATGGTTTTTCGTACCATTTAGGCGATTCACTTCTCTCTCGGACGGATGTACACCAACGCATTGCTGGCAACGTATGTGATAATAGTGATTTCATAATGCAAATTTAATGTATAACATGCGTTGCCTATAGGCTCAATGCCCGTGCTAAATTGCGACAGACAGTCCGAGTCGGTCAAACAATTAGTACCGGTAGACACGGGTATCAAGGTGGAGCTTCAGTGCAGAACTCAAGCATGGCACAATATGTATCTCCATACAAAACGAAGGTATTTCCTTTATTACCTCACGAAAGGATACATGTTGAAACTGCCCGTTTCAGCAGGAACCAGTAACCGTGAAGTACACTGTGGAACATACAACACAACACGATATTGAGCTAAATGACGTCGTTACAAAGTCTGACACAGTGTGAGAGTTAATCTTGAGTTAATATCTTAACTATGGCATGGACAACTTTCTTGACGTGGGTATAAGTTGGGTATACTTAACGATCGCCGCGCGCAGGAGATAGTGTCGGCTGCAGATCTATAAATAGTTATATAAGATACAACTGTAGCGGTCTAACAGGACTCCGATACTTTCCACTATTGAACAGTGTACTATGTAACTGTAAGAATTATGAACAAAGTAAAATCTTTGAAGCCGTACCTAACACTTAACATCTGGCCAATGGCTGTCCCGATCTTCGTTGGACCATCGTAGTAGAGAGTATTGCACATACATGAGACAAAATCCTAATGAGTTTACATACAAAGTACATAGTGAGATAGACCAGGATAGACCTCATCCATATTCAACACCGTGTGACCCCCGATACGCGTGATGCGTCACAAACGACGTATATCGATATTAATAGACCAGATGTCAACGTATTTAAAATCTACAACACAGAAAGACTTAAAGTATGGTTAGAATATATCTGTTTTTTTAAATTTCGTTTGGGCATGATTTGAGCGACTTATTTCCGAAATGCTGTTCCACATGTCACTTTGTGACAATTTGGTTCCCTAATATAGTAACTTCATCATTTTTTCGTTATACAAAATTTCAGAACACATGATTGTTAGCATAAGGTGTTCAAATACTTGTGTGTTTTATACCTTATCAGAGGTTACCTGCTCCTACTGCCAAGACCGCGAAGATTTAAGATTTACTAGACGAAGACGAAGTTAAGTATACCAGCAGTGCCACTGGCCTCTTCAAGGCCTCTTTCGGTATTGTTGATGAGCTGTGCAGTGTGTGTCATCTCCGAGCGGTCACCTACATGTCGAACTTGTCACAATACTGGGGAACATGGTCCTAGTGCAAGTTCTGGTCCCATTACTGTGGCTTTGATCACAAAGTCGGAGATTTTAGTTGAAAGGGCCGGGGTTACTCAGAAATTCTGAGAGCACGACATCTCACTCGAAAGCACGGCTATTTGGTACGGATAGCCCGAAGTCTGTTAATGAATCATCTTGAATCAATATTAATCCGATGCACATTGTGCCACCAGAAACATAAAATAAAGTCAATCAGCTATGGAAAGCCGGACAATCACGCTCGAGTTTCGGTGATGTCCGACGTTCGGCAAATCGGCTTCTTCGGTTATCTCAGTTTCCCTGACAGACCCTGACTGTCAAAACCACCCATACGCCAAAATTCTGAAAATAGTTTGTTAAGTAGCATTTCTGTGTAATTTATGCCTGTGTATTAGATATATAAAATGTATGTCGGTGTATCTTCACCATGTGGTCATGTGGTGCACTCAGAGAGAGTTATAGTACATTGATGATTGTACCACTCGCATTGTATAGATAATAGGAGTTGCCTTTTTACATCCGGTCGTCTCTGAAAAGGAGCAGTGCACGATGGACTTCGACATGGCATAGCTGATATAGCTCATCCGAGTTCGCATAAGTTTCTCTACAGAAAGTTGCATAACCTATTATTTTTCATTTCTGCTAGCTGGCTTCATGAATAACGAACTATGTAGAAGTGTACGTCATGTCACAGATTAGCCACCCTCACCGTCACACTGCCTTTAAATTCCTCCCTTGTTCTTTCATTCCAATCTTCGACTACATGCCACTGTAGATGGAACGCTGGGAGGGCAATAATATCATGTATTGTAACCTTTAACTGGTATACTGTAAGGGAGAAGGATGGCCTGAGCTGTCCTTCACAAAGAAATATTTATTTGATGCGAGTCGGTTGGCGCGTCCGTC
>JASFCZ010000435.1:0-10148 GCA_036937155.1 Cyathus pygmaeus
ATTGGCAATTCTCCGACATGTTGAGGGAAGTTCTGTATATGATTCCAATATCTTTCCTTCAAAAGAGTTCCTGAAATGAATGGTAAATCTGGAAACTTCGCATTCACAGCCCAGAATTAACTTACTCATGTGCGAGGAAGAAAATACTTGCGGTAAATTTAAAATTTCTGAATCATAGTCTTCCAACCAGAAGAGTGTTTGTGAATCGTGGTCAATGAAATAATAGTAGCAGTCCTCTTCGTCGATTTTGACATACAACTCGACTCGTCCACTGAGAACGAACTGCTTTGCTGCTATTTCTTTTTCGATGCGTTCTACACAATTCAAAACCTTGCTTGCTGCGTCTTCTTGATACATACATGCCTCAGTAACAACTGGAAGTGTGGCGCAGCGATAAAAGTAAGTGTCGCCTTCAGGATGAATATATGCGGTCCACTGAAGTGGAAGGTAAGTGGGACTGCAGGAATATTTTTAGAATGGTCTTCTCTGTCATCGGAAATAAGTGCTTACAGTGGGTCCTTTGCAGATCCGAACATCCCGGCTTCCACCACCGAGTTCTTCAGTTCAACAATGCGAGCCTTTTCATAGCGACCGGTCTCGTAAGAGGTTATAGGATGGAGAGTGGAAGATTCTGCTGAAACTTGGAATTTCTTGCAGGAGATGAAGGGGGAGTTCATTGTGTTTGGTTGGTGCGTTGTGCCATGAGCATGGATATTTCCTCCATTCTTATAGTAACGACAGGCAGTGCGGTCGGAGACAAGTGGTAGAAAGGAGCTATGCACAGGTTCCGTATAGGGAAAGACCCACGCAGCGCTTGCACAATGCAGCACAGGTTCCAACTCAAAATCAGCTGCTTCCAAAACTGCCCCACGGCGCTTTAGCCGAGCCTACGAGAGCCCACGTCGGCGTCGGTTCGATCGTGAGAGATTACTGCTTTAGCGTCATTTTACAGCAGCACAGTGATTGTCAATCTCAACACTGCATTGCGCCCTGGCAAGTACGGATCTAACTTATAATCATCGCTACATCGCTAGTGTCAGTAAAATGCCGCACTTCATAATTAGACAGCCGTAGAATCCAGGACTAGGGAGGAACTGTAAACATTAAAGTGCTCTTGTCGCTCGTTGATCACATCATTGATTCTTGAATCTTGATAGTAGTAGTCATGGGCGCGTAAGTACTTGGTACTTATCTCTTGCACTAACTCAGACAACTTCAAGCTGCTATCACCACGCCCACATTGCGTTGTTCGACACGTTGGTTTTGTCCATTTTGATTGTAGGATATACAATACTCATATCACCGTAGCAACAACAAACCATTTTGACAACAACAAATGGCTTCGCCGTCAAAGATGCAGGATGATCGAATTCAGAATGCGGGGACTACAGCTGTTGAGAACGTAGACACAGCAGCGGCGTCGTCCGCTAATCCTACTGCTGCAGGAACTGAGGCCGCAGGACAACAACAACCCCGGGTCAACGAAGATGAGGATGAGGATGAGGATGATGAGGATTTCCCATTGTGAGGTCCTTACCACTCAACTGTTACCAACACTTACTGAACAACTCTCATTGTTGTAGCCAGCCCAGAGCACCTCCTAAAAGGCCTGCTGCTGGAACCGGGAACACCAAACGATGAATCGACACTCCGATTAATGTATATTTCATGCCTATCTTATATCTCGTTCTTTTTGTATAAGCTTGGAAAGTTGGACTATTTCATACCAAAGTTTATCGTGTAGATTCAGTGAAAGCCTGAGTACCTTGAGTCATGGCCGGTTGTGTTTATGCAATTAAAAGCTGCAATAAGCGCTTTTGGTGTAGACGGCACCTATAGGAACAGTGCAAGGAGGTGCCCTCTTCGAGCGCCCTCGAACATGAAGCTTCCTTCGAACTCTTGAGGATCCGTTCCTTAATCAGATTTCGATCTATCACATCTTCTATCAGCGAGTAAAACACACCTTCTACTCATCCCACGTAACATGTCAACGTCAGGCAATGATGGGTCTACTCCATCGTCAATGTGGGTGCTCACTGAAGAACACTGTACGCGGCTATTTATGAAGCAGCGCTTAATCTAGAAAACACGATCCTTCAAGGGAGAAAGAAGGATCATCTAGCACGCCATTGGATGGACAGTCTACTAGGGAAGAGAGTTTGAAGGTCGTAGCAGTAGAGAAGTCCAATAACAAAAGGGTCGTCGTCGAAGCAGAAATACTGACAACAACAGTCCTTGAAAGCGAAGGAGGATCCTCTCTCAGTGCAGTGGATAAGAAACAGGTAGCTGAAGATCCCAAAGATATTGACGCCGACGCTGGATCGACACTTTCCGACGTCGAGGGGGTTTCCAAGACAGAGGAAAAAATATCGGATGACGAATGGGAAGATGACTATGAGGACTCATATGTTCCGCGCGGTCCGTGAGTTAAATACTTTCCGTTTCTTGACTTCATATCCATTTGCATGGTATTCCAGGTGGCCGCCGCCACAGGCAAAGCCTTTCAAGCCCGTACATGGCGGAAATAAACCAAAACCTAAATAGCAGTATGCGCTCGGGATGTGTAATTTATTTTGGCTGAATACATATTGTGGACTCTTCATACGATCATAGGAAAGCCTCCGTTTCTCGAGATCAACGTCGACAGAGTCCAGTGCTATTGGCTTTACACCACCGGATAGTCAGTTCCGTCTTCAGCGAAGGAAGCATACACGATACCTGCTGGTTTGAGTTATGTCTACTCATACTAAATTATGTTGGTACTCATCAAGCATATAAGTACGTGTTGTTTCGTAGATCCAGGGTTCTGACTGCCGATAGCTACTAGACTACCGTTGATAATAGGGATGGATTTGCATACCTATTTCATACGGGGTTGTGCTGTTAAACCTGAGCCCACCGAAGCTGAAACCAATTGTCGATCTTACAAGGGCCGCCCGGCCATAGGAGGCCTTAGGGTGCAAGTACCTAGTATGGCGGGCCACGTAGTCTAGCCATGATCGAGTGCTGGTATTTTCTCAAGCCTCAGTTGCTGTGCATAACCACTGCGGCAGTGAGTCAAGCTTGTCTTACGTTGTACACGGGTTACTGGATATATTTACCTCGTAATATCTACATATACCTTCCTTTATGGACTACAGGATGCACTACAAGTCTAAAACTTCCATAAGAAGAATTTAGGGGTATCTACAATGCCAGGGGTAATAAAATACACTAATTATCGATACAACATGTATGTCAGACGGGTTGAAAGTTTGTCTAAACATTAGACAGAGTTGCGTCTGAATCTACCGACTTTTTCCTGGGATTAAGTGCAGGCAGGAAAGGCATTGAAAACATCTTTAATGGTTTCCGGGAGCTGGAATTCTTCATCGACCGCAGAGACCCCTGACTTCGTATCGAAGTGGTATCGCTGGTGCTGTCCTCTTGTTCCACCCTTTGCGTTTCCCATCCAATCCAGACGCAGAGAGTAGTCAAAACGGCTATTGCCAGCCAAGCCGTGCCAGTTAAGATGCGGGTCGCCGGGTTGGAGTTAGCCATACACATCCATGCTATCGCAATAAGGAATCCGACCACTCTGTGTCCAGCTTCGTTAGTGACTGTTGCAGTAAATAAGAAGAACACTCACCCCCACAGAAGAAGAGCGTAGGGTAGACTGTGCACAATTGCAAGGATTGCAAGACCATATTTTGGATGCACCCTATCTCTCAGGAACTCACACTGTAAGATGACGTTAGTATCTATTTTGCTGTTTGACTTTCATACACCTACTGCTTCTTCCGCACTGTCCTTTTCCTTCGTTCGATTCGTCCGTACCAGAAGCAAACTAAGTATAATGCTCCCAATGCTGGCAATGGTCGACAAATAACTTGATATCTGTCCTGGAGTCCTATATGGGTGGGCCGTTTGATCGATGGTTTGAATTGCGAGAAAGGCGACGTTGGCGTTTAGCAAGACAGTTGACTTCGTCGGCTAATTAGATTAAATGCAATATAGAATGAAAATACATCACTCACGAAGAGAGTAAACTCTTGCCACTCATCGATCAGTTTGCGAATAGTATGCTTCCAAATGTGTTCATACATAAGCCTGTCTACCCATATCTTTTCCAAGTTTCGTAGATGGACATCTGGGGCCGAAAATAATATCCATGAAGTAATTTTTACCAACCATGGGCGTCGTTTTGCAACGGGCCCATGAGCGGAAGTGTCTCTAGTAAGGCGGGCAGCAGGTTGTCCATGCCAATGAAGAAATCGGCTGTGTGCGAAACCCCACATGAACCTGCCTGTTTCGGTGGAAGTTAAGCTTGAAGCAGGCATGAAACAAAGAACACATACTCATCATGCAGATTGAACCGCCGTAAGTTGTCCCAATGTTTTCTGTGCACAAAAGTTGCTGAGTTCCACGACTAATCGGAGTTGAAAAACTCACTTTTCAAGCTATTTGTCACACTCAACAACTTGTAGAGATCTTCAGAACTATAAGGTATAGTTGAATATGAAGACGTCATTGTATCTGTGATGATGCTTTAAATAGGGGACGCTTCGAAACACTAAGATCACACGTACCACCAATTGCATGTACTACGACGTCGCGCAGTTCATTGATGATATCTTCCCGGATCGTCAACGAACTTGGAAACAGAAAAACATGCCACCTAAATAATTGTAAGATAGAGATGCGCCCCAGTAAACTGGCGTACCAATATTCAGCCTCGATGAGATGTGCAAGGTGACTTAAAGATGATGCCCCTTGAACCTCGTCCCACGAACTGAAATTCTCGGTTGTCATCTTGTCAAGGAAGAATACGGTTCGAGATCTATGGTCCGCAAAATAGTAGTATACTTTATCGTCAACGAAATCGACGACTAGGTCAGTATTAGGAGACAATACAACGACTTTTGCATGCATAAATTCGCGTATCTCATCGATACTTTTCTGAACTAGGGTTAGAGTGTGGTTGTTGTATAAATCGGCATCCGTGTATATGCGCTAACGTTATAAAGATTAGTAAAGGGTGTGTGAACGACTGTCAAGAACTACGCCTCACATTTTCAATGTCACAGAAATAGCGCACACCTTCAGGATGAAGATACGACGTCCAGCCGGTAGGATCGGGAGGCCTTTAAAGCTTTTAGGACTTGTGTATCAGTGCTTAAACTCTTCGCTCACATAAAGGACGTTTCCAGAGATTCCAGCTCAAGCATTATTGATGGTTCCTCAGGCCTACACATTATGTTCTGGATTTAAAGCAGAAGAGGCAAATACACACATTTTCATATTTCGACTGTAACGGTTATGATTCAATGGAACCAGTGGAACGAATTTCTCCATCCACTGTCCCAACCCATCTTCTAACGGTATGGGCATGCCTGCTGGTCCTTCGATAGGTGGCAGCGGTTGTACAACGGAAAATGAAGGTGAACTGGGTCTTGTCCTCATAGCCTCCAATGCCGGAACATTGAGACTTACGGTATCGGAGAAAAGTAAATGCGGCGCGGAGTTCTCGAAGCTCCTCCGTACTGTCGTGGGTATTGCTAGTGTGTCTTTTAGAGTCTGCATGTGGATTGCAGAGTCGGAAATACTGAAGGTACGCCTGGGGTTACGGCGGTGGGGGTTGGCATCTGTCGTTGAGGTTTCATTGAAAGAGGAGTACGGTATTTGAGAGAACGCAATGGTTGGATCGGAGAGGGAGATCGTTTTGGAGTCCTGACAGATATCTGCGGGGTTTCGGTTGCATAAAGTCATAGCAAGGTTCGTAGTCATTTCATCCTGCGTCCTGTTCATCGGGTATAGTTCCTCCGCCCTCGTGCAGTTTGTGGGTGGTGGCTTCGGCTTCGGCTTCGGCTTCCGACCATGTTCG
The DNA here is from genome assembly GCA_036937155.1 of Cyathus pygmaeus. Taxonomy (NCBI): domain Eukaryota; kingdom Fungi; phylum Basidiomycota; class Agaricomycetes; order Agaricales; family Nidulariaceae; genus Cyathus; species Cyathus pygmaeus. The sequence continues at coordinate 5,864 of JASFCZ010000435.1, forward strand.
TCATAACGTGCACGCCCCTTCGACCGTATAAGGGACCAGAGATAGACTACCCATTTCTTGAGCTTCGGTATCCTAGAAAATATTCTGCACAAAGCAAGCCAGAGCGTCCGTACGTGGAGTATAGTTCCGGCCATCTTACTCTGTTCCCGTGGTGCAAAAGATTCAGGAATAGGTCACTGCGATGGAATATGTTGCTGTAAAGAGAACCTTTGACGTTAAAACTGGTAGGACATGATGGGTCAGGCGATGGTAGCGAGGACGAATGTGGTGTGCACTGTGTGTACACATTGCACGAGGGCTTCGGAGGAGTGATATTTCTGGAAATTGATCGCACACTGATGCGGTGCTTTATTACATAGCAGGAACAAGCAATCCGAACTTCGAAGCATTCTCCTCAAATTATCCCTTACAGCAAGTTGCATATCGATAAAGAATTCGTTTCTTCAATACTCTTTGTGGTTTATTTGGTTTTGGAGCTCGGCCAGTGCAAACCGAGCGCGGAACGAGTATATAAGTATACTTCTCAGCTCCCTTCAGCTTCCCCAAGCTCCAAAGTAAACAAACCATAGTCAAACGCTGCGAAGCGAATTCTCTATTGATATGCAACTTGCTGCAAGGCTTCAGTTATCCCTCCTTCCAGACTGTCGAAGCTTGCTCTACACTGCTATACTTCGTACAACAGCTTTCAGCGCTTAGCATTCTCACTGATGCCATTAATATTTGCACTAGTGCAGACATTATACCGTGAAACATCCCAGTTGGCCAGATACTGGGAACAGCTCAAGTCACTTTCAAGTCCCAAACACTTTTCCGTCAGGCCATTATGAGGCCTACCAATACATGTGTATAAGGTATACTGACGTGCCGCAAGATCTCCGAAGCTCTCGCGGGATGTATTCGTTAGGAGCGAATGTAACAAAGGCGATGTTCTGTTCAACTCATGCTCTTACGCGGTTCTAGGCTTCGACATTTTCCAAGCTGGATACACCCCACTTAACACTGGAGGCGGTGACTGCATTCCCAATAAGGAGGTATACAATATTAGATATACACCATCCGTTAGCAAATATGTATCAAACCAGGTTTCTTCTATCCACGCTTTATTGCGCGGGGACTCCAAGCGGCAGGCTCAGAATCCACATTAGTTTTCCATGGACTGCTGGGCTGTTTGTTTTCTTCCTGACGCGGTTTCGTATTCATATCCTCATCTACTTGAGGCTGTGGTATTTCAGGTCTTGATTCTGCCTTCACGTGTGCCTGGGTTTCATCTGTCCGTGGAGCTTGCGCAGGCGGAGCTAAAGCCTCACTCTGCAACTCCGCACGCAGTCTTGCCATTTGTTCCAGCTCTGCGCGATCACGCGCTTCAATAATCGCAGCATTCGCCAGAACTCGCCGTTGACGTTCAATATCACTTTGTAGTTCCTGTGCGAACCGTAGTCGACATCAATAGGTGTGATGTAAAGATATCACTGACTTCGACTGTTGGAGGGTGCGGTCTGGTGTGTGTTAACCATGAGGACCATTGGACTACGGTTTACTGGTAAGTTATCGGATGTAAGTAATGGAGAGTAACACGCACTGGGAATTTTTTTGTTTCCTCCAATGTAGGTATCCATGTGGTCGGGGTCGGTATATTTCACTACGCGTTTCGTTCGTCGTGGGTCTAGGAAAGGCTGTATAAATAACTCGAACACGAAATGAAGGACGTGCAAGTATACCATCTGAGGTACTAGGATATTCATAGAATTTATTTCCTACGTAGGGAAAAGGAATAGGTAAGTCAGTACATATTAAGTTGAATGTGCTTCCAAAGCTTCATTCACCTTCCAAGTCACGACCTACATATCGAACCTTACATTCCAATCAAAGGGCATTAGTATCTAGAGGGATTCTTAGGAAGAATGATTCTCACTGGGTTACGGAAAGCATTAAATATCCGCGTAAGAAACGACATGGTGATTTATGTAGTTGTGGGGCAAAGGTGAGGGGAGGATGGAAAGTGTAACGAGCAGCGGGCGCAGGACCCGGTCTGTTACAAAGTACTGGGTCTTACGTCAGCGCTCAGCAAGTACTTAGCGGGCGAAATCAAAGCGAGATATCTACCACTGGGTTTACGACTTATATATACCAGCAAAAGAGAAAGATAATTGGAATATGGAATACACTTCAGCATAGCAACAACCTGTCCATTATCTACGAAACGCTTAAAATGCGTCTCCAGCACCTCCGATATCCTCATCATCCAAATCACCTTCCTGCACTTCCCGTGCGAGCTCCCTCTCGCGTTCCCGGGCGTCCTGGGCATCAGCGAGTTCTTTCCGATGTGCGTTGAGTGGGTAGCGCATGGCCTGTACTTGCTCATCAACATTTTCCTCGCGATTAAATGCACGGTGATCCAAACACCCACCTTAACACTCTGGTTATGCAAATCTAGGCAGAACGCAATTCGCCTCCCAAATACATCGCTGACCTCGGGTCCATATCCGCCCTTCTGTCCACCACACTCCATCCATCCTTTCTCGTGTACAATGCGACCCTCGATGACACCATCCCGAATAGCTTTACCCACGATGTACTCTGCGTCTTCCTCAGAGTCAAGGTGCAACTTGACGCAGATATCGCGCAGGGAGATGCGGGAATAAGCAAGGGAGAGTTGCCTGATACCAGTCTTAATCACGTTTTGGCGAAGACGGCCGATGAGAGTATAGGTTTTGTCTGCCTCGAACTGGGCGGTGTGTTTGGTAAGGGTGGACTGAAAGGTTGATAGGGATCCTGTTCGGACGGCTACACCCCAAAATACCATGTCAGTTTCTGTATCCGTTGTACGATGATAACATCCCTCTTACCCTTCACAATATCGAAATAAGCACTCAGCGCCTTCTCCAACACAGGATGCCTGAACAATCCACGATCGGGAATGTCTCCCATTAGCAATTCCACAACCACGAAGTACTTATGCACAGCCTGATAGAAACCAGGTGCCTGCTTTGCAGACGGCGCCCTCCTTATTGCCTGTTGCAAATTCGTGTGCGCGTCTGAGTAGTTTAGCTGCACAACCTTGATACGGCCAAGGTAGTAGTGGTACCGGGCGTTTTGCGGGCTGGATGCTGAGCTAGGGAATTCGGTTTTGGATACAAGTTTGTCTGCTTGGTCGTAAAGGCTGTCGGCGATGTAGCTGCGGAGGAGACAGTTGATAAGGGAAGCCTGAGCTTCGTCGTCGTGCCGTAGATCGGCGGTGCGTTGTGCTTGGAGGAAAATTCTGCATATAGCAATCAGTATTAAGAGTCTATATCAATTAATAAGGAAGGAATGGACTGACGGTCTTGCATCCGACAACTTCTCACTAAGTTCGTAAGCTCTTTCAACAGCAAACCAGATCTTGGCTGCAATAGGATCCATGCTCCTCCTGTTAAGCTGCTGCATCTTTGCAACAGTTTCGTGTACCAGTTCCAATGCCTTGGCATAGCTGTCTGAAGACTTGAGAAGCTGATATATAATTAAAAGGCGCAAATAGATATCTGCCTCCGGAACGGGCTCCGGAGAGGGCTTGGAGGTGCTGTGGTCGACATCCATGGAAACATCATCGCCAGAGGATGTATTAGACGTGGGAGGTATCCATCCAAGAAGTGCAGCCTTTGCGGCACTATCTGTGGAATGATGTAAGGTTTGAGACACAGTTCGGTGAACAGACTAACGACAAACCTTTAGGATATACCTCCTCAACTGCAGCTCTCAACACACCCCCGTCGATCTTCTTCCTCAGTGCAGAGAGCGATCTCAGCACACGATGAGTGAATCTGGGCTCTAGTGTCGATACGGCACGCTCGATGAGCGAAACATTGGCCTTGATTTCTTGGAGAGGCGTAGGTGGTGGAGGAGCGGGTTTCTTTTCTTCCTCCTTCTCGTCCTTCTTGACGTCGTCTTTCTTTGGTTCTGGAGACATTTCTACTGGATTTAAAGGGAAAATGAGCGGGAAGACGGAGGGAGGAGATGTAGTAAATGTGTGAGTGCTACTTTGCTGACGCGTCGCTTGCTTCAGTCACTGGACGCGCGTTGCAATTGGCGTTGTTTGATCAACTTGCCTCCGATACTCTCACCACAATCTTCAAATGTTTTCCACTCTACATTCTAGTCCAACTAAATCGTTTTGAATTTACTCAGGCATAGCGTTCTTACGTCCATCCATCGTTTCGAAATTGCAAATCCTTAGCACCTGCTAGGCTCAACATGCATCATCATACGCAACAGCGAACTTGCCTCTTAATTGACCGATTCTTGCGTACAT
>JASFCZ010000436.1:0-10148 GCA_036937155.1 Cyathus pygmaeus
TTTATCCCACTGACGCAGTACCCGAAAGCTATTATGGTGTTATAATCCCTTGTATACTAAACCTGATTGGTTTATGCAGTTTTTCTATCTTAAACTGCATTCTGGGAGGGCAGGCATTGGCAAGCGTTAGCAGCGAGCACCTGAGCTGGACGTAAGTGCTTGTTCCTTCTCTCTTTTGGCACGTTCTAAAATGCGTTGTAGAGTAGGAATCGTTGTTATTTCTGCTATATCATTATTGGTACGAGGACCTCGCCATGCATGTGTGTCTTGGGATCACTAAAACAAAATTACTATAGGTTTCCTTCTGCGGCTTCAAAGTACTGCATTGGTAAGTTTGCTTGTATCATCTGAATCAGGCTCTGAATCCTGTACTAGGTACGAACGCGCCTCCTGGTTACCTATCTTCGTCACACTGGTCATTGCGTTGGGTGTCGGCGGAAGACATTTATCGAGTGCGCCCCCTCCTTCACAACCAGCGACTGCGCGTGCAGTGTTGAGCTTTGCGTCAACGCTAGCTGGTTTTGCAGTGGCATGGGCTCCTGTTAGTGCAGACTTTGGAACGTACTTAAGGCCGGACGTCTCAGGGTACGTGAGGCGACTGCACTCCCAAGCAAATGCTCACCTATATTAATAGCCTGAGGATCTTTCTGTATTCATATGCTGGGTTGCTCTTACCGATTGTGCTTATTCAATCAATGGGTGCCGCCGTGGCTGCTGCTGCCCCAGCAGTTCCTGTCTGGAATGATGGATATATCGGCGGAAATGTCGGAGGTCTGTTAGAAGCCATGCTCAGACCCGTGGGCGGCTTTGGGAAATTCCTCACTGTACTTTTGAGCCTATCGGTGGTACCCAATATCGCCGCCTCCTTTTATAGTATTTCGCTCAACCTGCAAATCTGCATTCCTCCATTCGTTACAGTGCCTCGATACGTGTTTTCCGTGGTTGCGACGGCTATGTGAGTGTAACAGCTCTGAAGATTTACAAATATGCTCACGTTGCTTGTGCAGAGTCGTTCCTCTTTCAATAGTCGGCGCACACAGATTCTACGATGCAATAGTCAATTTCCTCGGGCTCGTCGGATACTGGGTCAGTGCATTCGTCGCCATTGTGCTGTTAGAGCACTTTGTGATTAAGAGGAACGACTATGCCCTTTACGACCGCGAAATCTGGAACAATCGTAAACGTCTCCCCTCCGGTTTGGCTGCGCTTGCAGCAGGGATAGCATCCTTCGGCTTAGTCATTCCCTGCATGGATCAGGTATGGTTCACTGGGCCCATAGCGAAGACAACAGGCGACATTGGATTTGAAGTAGCCTTCACTGTCACTGCGATACTCTATATCCCGTTTAGGATGTTAGAACTTCGGTGGAGGGCTCGGTCATGATACCATTGCTGTCCGTGGCGGAGAACTACATAATTGTGACAGGGGGATCGTCTAAATGATTTTTGGCTTAGCTCAATGCACGTTGACGTTAGAATTTGATGATAAGCGATTGAAAGCACCATTTGCTATGACGTGGGGAAACGGCCGGAAACAGCCTGGGGAAACAAATGCTTTGTGAAGACTTGGGAACACACGTTAGAACCCCGGGATGTCTGTGTTTTCTCACCTTTGACTCCTAAGGCGAGCGTTTGTGATAGAAACTAGGACAGCGGCAACTACTTTCCTTGCCATGACCAACATTCGGGCCTCCGCTACGTAATAGCCATAACGCTCCATACAGAGAACTCAATATCGGTAACAGCCTGCAAAGGAAGATATTTTTGGTTCTTTATCGTGTTCCCACTGAAGATAATCCGGTTATAATGGGTCTAATACGAGCAAGGTCTTCTGTTTAGCGGTGCTTAACCATGTCCCGCAGCGTTGACTCCGATGAAGCAAAAGTCTCAGAGGAACACGAGTCGTGGTCAAACATTCAAATTGCACCCGTAGACGATGAGGAACAGCAGCCCAAGTCTTGGTTCAGGAGAATGTTGAACTATGGGGTGGAAGTACGCGGTAAGTCATATCATAGTCCTGAGTTTTCTCTTTTCATGACGATCGCTTGCCCGTGTATCCAGGTATTCAGCCAATACCTCAGTCAGAACGGACCGATGGACAATTTAGCAAGATCTTCTTTATCTGGTTTTCCGCAAACTTCACTATCCTCGCGTAAGTTAGCACAGTCATCTATGGCCACATTTGTACATTTATATTCTCTTGACCAGGTTCTCTGCTGGTACACTCGGGCCTGCTGTCTATGGTTTGAGTATGCGCGACTCTTGCTTGACGATCTTATTCTTCGACTTGCTTTGCTGTGTACCTCCGGCCTACTTGTGGGTATCATGAATCACTTCAGATATGCATAACTAACGTGTGAAACAAAGATCAATATGGGGGCCAAGGCTTGGTATGCGACAAATGATTATTGCTCGTTACAGCTTCGGGTGCGTTCACCAACAGCATTTTTCTGAATGTCTTCCCACTGACACCAAATAAAGCTACTTCGGCGTCATTTTCCCCTGTACATTAAACCTCATTGGGTTGTGCGGTTTCTCGATATTGAACTGCATCCTTGGAGGACAAGCGTTGGCAAGCGTCAATAATGAACACTTGAGCTGGACGTGGGTAATTTCAGCATATCGGCGCTCCAATGTAGTCTCATACAATTTACCACAGAATAGGAATTGTAATCATTGCTGTTATATCACTTCTGGTACGTATATCAGTGTTTTGTGATCATTGTTCATGCCGCTCAGCCGCATGTGGTATGTAGGTCTCCTTTTGCGGGTTTAAAGTGCTTCATTGGTGCGCTTTTCTTTTCTTTTCTTTTCGCCTCCTCCCTGACCAGCTCTGATGATTATGTGGCAGGTACGAACGCGTATGTTGGTTCCCGACATTAATCACTTTTGTCGTTGCACTGGGAGTTGGGGGAAAGCATTTAGCGAGTGCTCCGACTCCGTCAGAGCCTGCCACACCGCGTGCGGTTCTTAGCTTTGCATCAACACTGGCTGGCTCTGCTATTACATGGTCGCCAGTTAGTGCTGACTTCGGAACGTACTTACGGCCAGATGTACCTGGGTGCGTGAATGTGATTGCTCGGGACGCGTGTACTTACCGCTATCATCAGCTGGAGAATCTTCTTATATTCATATGCTGGGCTTCTTGTACCAATTGCATTGGTTCAATCAATGGGTGCTGCCGTCGCTGCAGCTGCTCCAGCAGTTCCGGCGTGGGGTGAAGGCTATGCAGGTGGAAATATAGGAGGTCTCATTGAAGCAATGCTCGAACCTGTTGGCGGCTTTGGAAAGTTCCTAATAGTCCTTTTAAGTTTTTCAGTTGTGCCAAATATGGCTGCTGCATTTTATAGCTTCTCGCTCAATTTGCAGGTCCTCATTCCGCCCTTCGTTGCAGTTCCTCGATTCGTTTTCTCTGTAGTTGCTGTCGCCATGTAAGCAACCCCTAGTTCTCACTACTCTATGATGACTTATTTTAATATCACGTAGAGTCATTCCTCTGTCGATTGTCGGAGCACATAGATTCTACGACACAATCGTCAACTTATTGAGCTTGGTTGGATATTGGGCCAGTGCCTTTGTCGCCATCATCCTGCTGGAACACATTGTTATTAAACATAACGACTACTCCATGTACGACCGTTCGATCTGGAACGACAGGAAACGCCTTCCTTCTGGATTAGCTGCGCTTGGTGCAGGAATTGCATCTTTTGGATTGGTCGTTCCCTGTGTGGACAAAACGTGGTTCACTGGACCCATTGCTAGAACGACTGGTGACATTGGGTTCGAAATGGCATTCGTGGTCAGTGCGATACTCTATATTCCTTTTCGGAAGCTCGAGCTTTGGTGGTGGGCTCGATAATGATCCAACAATTGACATGCCTGACGATGAAGCAAGTAGTGCTCATGTAAGCTATAGCTTATATCAAGTAATCGAGACCGGCTTTTGTAATATGAAGGCTTTGTTATGATCTTGTGGCCTTCGAGGTTTGACGGGTGTCGATGCGAGGCTTCTAATTGCGAGGTATCCCATGAACGTCAAAATTAGACCTGTGTGAAAAGAAGTCTGGCCATATGTTCACATATTTTTGGGTGGTTCATTCATTTATATCAACGAGCACGACCTTCACAGTTATAGGGTACAGGCCGTATGATGATCCACAACAATGAAGATCTGAAAGTCGCTGACGAAGCGAGTGATGTTTTGGCCATTGACCAGGCTCGGCCTATCTTGACCAGGAATCCGTTGGACCACCCCTTCCGTAGCAGATTCTCAAAGCTAGCAATTGAGAGCCGTGGTACAGTCAGCTTCGTTATCTTGACACTGTTTGCAGCTTATCACGATAAAACCTACCAGGAATACAACCGGTTTCCATCGAACAACGCGTCGATGAACAATACAGCAAGTTATTTTTTATCTGGTTCACATCGAATGTTAATATCCTCTCGTACGTCATTTACGATATGCAGTAAACGTATCATCTAGGCTGATAGAAAACAGGTTCTCTTCAGGTACTTTGGGACCTGTGGCATTTGGCCTTGGTGTTCGAGATTCATGCTTGACCATCCTGTTTTTCAACCTTTTGTGCTGTATACCACCTGCGTACTTGTGCGTCCACCGCTTCTCTATCTCTGTATTGATTTCTGATTTGGTAAAGTGCAGCGCAATATGGGGACCGAGACTTGGAATGCGGCAGTTGATTATTTCACGGTATTCCTTTGGGTGAGCAATGTCGTTTAATCCAACTTGTCCTCGAACTGATAGAAACCTCCGTGGTAGTTATTACGGGATCATACTCCCTTGCCTATTAAATCTTATCGGTCTGTGTGGATTTTCGATCCTTAACTGCATCCTTGGTGGGCAAGCACTTGCTAGCATCGCCGATGGACGCTTGAGTTGGACGTAAGTAGCACTTTACAGTGATGAACTTCATGAGACAGCTTAACATTGTTACCACCAGTGTCGGAATAATTGTAACAGCTGCGATATCTCTTCTCGTTAGTGTCATCTGCCAGTGTTCCGCCGGTCGATACTTATAACTGACGTCGGGTCCTTAGATATCGTTCTGTGGATACAAAGTTCTCCATTGGTAGGACGAGCAGCCCATCTTGATTGTAAGCTAACATGAATTTTGGTCAGGTATCAACGTGTGGCGTGGATTCCGGTTCTCATCGCGTTCATTATAGCACTGGGCGTCGGCGGAAAGCACCTTTCTAGTCCTTCACCAGCAGAACCGGCGAGGGCATCAGCCGTCCTTAGTTTCGGCTCCACGATCGCGGCAGCACTTGCATGGGCACCAGCAAGCGCAGATTTCGGTACATATCTAAAGCACGATGTTTCTGGGTGTGTTGAACTCAAGTACCGTATACACTTCGCATCTAATACACTCTAGTCCGCGGATATTTTGGTACTCGTACCTTGGCCTGTTGACGCCTTTGGTGTTATTGCAATCGTTCGGAGCTGTGGTTGCAGCTTCTGCGCCTTCTGTTCCTTCTTGGTCAGATGCCTATGCTGGTGGGGACGTCGGCGGTCTATTAGAGGCAATGTTACGCCCCACAGGAAACTTCGGCAAGTTTCTCACTGTCCTTCTCAGCCTTTCGGTGGCGCCGAACATTACTGCGACCATCTATAGTTTCTCCTTCGATATCCAAGTCTGCATTCCTGCATTGGTTGCAGTACCTCGCTATGTGTTTTCGGTCATTGCAACAGCAATGTAAGTGCCATTCCTGTGTTAATGTACCGAGAGCCTCAATTCGTTTTAGCGTGCTCCCACTAGCTATTGCTGGAGCTCACAGATTTTACGACGCTATATTGAACTTCCTTGGGTTGCTGGGGTACTGGACTAGTCCATACGTGGCTATCGTCTTCGTAGAACACGTTATATTTCGAAGAGGCAACTACTCAGAGTATGACGCATCTGTTTGGAATACTGCTAGAGAGTTACCATCCGGATTAGCTGCGCTGGGAGCAGGCATAACTGGATTCGGGGTAGCCATCGCATGCATGAATCAAGTATGGTTTCAAGGCCCAATTGCAAAGACAACTGGAGACATAGGGTTTGAGGTGGCATTTGCCATCAGCGTTGTTTTGTATCCTCCTTTTAGGATGCTAGAACGAAGATTGAGATCATCCAAGGCGTAACTTCATTTATATGCAGTATAACATGCCCGCATTACATATACTTATGTTTCAGTATGACCAGAACTTCCTATTACTTAATGACAGTGGACACTAACTTTACCAGACTTTACCACTGTCTATTTCTTGACAACATCCTTTGCGCCGTTCTAGCCGTAACTTATGCTCTAAAACGACAACGCCAGGTTGTTCCTGGGATAAAAGGGGTGTAAATGGAGCTGCGCAAAGGCTTGAGAGGATCACTGATGAGCTTGGGATGAGTAACATAGAGGAATCCAAGAGGAATCTGTTTTGCCATTTGGAATCTGTTCCGGGAGAGTTCTGATAACGAAAATCATCTCCACATTATGTAAGTGGCTAGCCGGTGAACTTTTCCTCCGCCGGGTCTTCTCCGAGTCAATACAACATATAGTAAGGAAAGTATGGAGTGCTCACCGATCCCTCCCATAAAGCCCTGTCTCCGGCTGAGCTAAGGTCCCTGGGCACCAACTCCTCTTCTCCTCTTCACTACTGGACGAGAACGATCATGTCCAACGTGTTTCAAACGAAACCCACGAAGCTGAATGAGAAGAAGACCAATGCCTGGAGAGACGTCGAGTACGCGACGGATTACAACGATCGTTGGACTCGAAAGTTATTGCGGTTAGGTGTCGAAACACAGGGTGCGTTTGCAATTTAAGTTTTCTAAAGACGAACTCTTGCCTAATGATCATTCCATAGGAATCCAACCGGTCCCTATGGAGGAACGCACCGACACACAATACAGCAAAATTTTCTTCATATGGTTCTCGTCCAACTTCAATATCCTGTCGTGAGCATGTACAGTCGTATGCAATACACAACCGTGTTGACCAGTCGCGACTTTGCTAGGTTCTCGGCTGGTACCCTTGGTCCAGTGGTTTTTGGACTAGGCGTCCGTGATGCATGCCTCACGATCTTTTTCTTTAACCTCCTATGCTGTTTCTTCCCTGCATACCTGTATGCCATCCTTTTTTGCTCTATGTGTGAAGGTTAACATTTGTCTCGAGGTCGACATGGGGACCTCGAACAGGCATGCGACAAATGGTGATATCCCGGTACACGTTTGGGTAAGCTAGTACGTTCCAAACCGTTATCATACTGACGCATTCTTCGACAGCTACTTCGGTGTCGTAGTACCTTGTATTATGAATCTTATTGGGATGTGTGGATTCTCGATCCTTAATTCTATATTGGGAGGGCAGGCTCTGGCAAGTGTGTCTAGTGGAAATCTCAGCTGGACGTGCGTGATTTCAGCTCTGGATCCGTTCAGTGATACTGACAGACCACAGAGTAGGAATCGTCGTGATATCAGTTATATCACTACTGGTCAGTGCGCATGCTTTTCCATCTCGATCCCATATGAACGTCCCTCGTAGATTTCATTCTGTGGTTATAAAGTGTTGCATTGGTACGCAGCTGAGAAATTCCGGTTTTATGTGCCTTGGCTTACCCCCCACATAGGTATGAACGGGTAGCCTGGATCCCGGTGCTGATTACGTTCGTAATTGCCCTTGGTGTTGGAGGCAAACACCTATCGAATCCACCACCTGCCGCACCAGCGACTGCTGCATCCGTCCTCAGCTTCGCATCGACTCTAGCAGGATTTGCAGTCACCTGGTCGGCACTCTCCTCAGACTTCACGACGTACTTGCGACACGACGTGTCGAGGTGATTATCATCTAGCTACTTGCTCGAGCATCCTCTCACAGTATCTCAGTTGGAAAATCTTCTGGTACTCCTACCTCGGCCTCCTGCTACCCATTGTAAGCTCTCCCTCTCATCCCATCTCTTTCATCTCATACAGGGATACAGGTGCTTATTCAATGCCTCGGAGCAGCGGTAGTAGTAGGGGTAACTTCCGTTCCCGACTGGGAAATAGGTTATGCCCAAGGAAACGTTGGAGGACTTCTTGAAGCCGTGCTACACCCGACCCACGGATTTGGGAAGTTTCTTACCGTGCTCCTAAGTCTGTCGGTCACTGCCAACATCGCTGCGACGTATTACTGCATATCATTCAACGTACAAATATTCATCCCGCCTTTGATGGTCGTACCACGATACATATTTTCGTTTGCAGCTGTTGCAATGTGGGTTTCTCCTTCTGCCTCGTGCATTTCATCGGTTTACTTTTCGTCAGCGTTCTTCCTTTGTCGATCGTGGGTGCCCATCGGTTTTATGACACATTGGTCAACTTCTGTGGCATTATTGGTTACTGGGCGAGTGCCTACGTTGCCATCGTCATCCTTGAGCACGTGGTCATACGGCATGCTGACTTCTCGATGTACGACATGCAAGACTGGAACTCTCCACGACGGTTACCCACCGGAATCGCGGCTGTGGGTGCTGGGATTGCATCGTTTGGGCTCGTTATTCCTTGCATGCATCAGGTCTGGTTTGTCGGTCCTATTGCAAAGCATACTGGTGATATCGGCTTTGAAGTTGCATTTGCTCTGAGCGCGATCTTGTACCTGCCATTTAGGTTGTTGGAGATCAAGTGGAGAGGGAGATTGTAGCAAACAAAAACGTTCATTAATTCTTCAACGAGAGACACGGCACGATATCTATTCAACTGGATTCGATAGCTTTTCTGTATTATCCATCTGCTATAGAACTACTAGAGGCTTAAATTGTATTCACTTTGTTGGAGGCTGATGGTTTTGTGCGAGCAGCGAGCTCAAAACTTCAGGAGATGCTCCACATGCATTCAGGCTGTAAATATCCTTCTAATGGAATCTGAATAGACCCGACTGGATGGAAGATGGTACATCATACATGGTTAACAGGCAGCGAATTAGAACGCGTTTCGCTCCTCGATGGCAGCGCCATGCCAAGCATAGCAACAGTCAGCTAAGTTATCAGATAAAGTTCATCGTCCGGATTTCGCTTACGAATCTTATCAGATTGTGGGAAACAATCCTCCTTCCCTCCTTTTCCTGTGTCCACGGTATCTCTTTCTGCGTCCTTTCTCCACTTCAACAAAAAAAAATGAATGCCATACCAGCAGTCCACCGCTTACAGGCCATATCCAAACATACCGCCTCCAATTCGTCGAACCAGAAAGGAAAACTCCTTCTGGTTCTTCCTGATGGGGACCGTGTCACGTCTATCGTTTCCCTCGGTTCAGAGGGAAACATCACCCAGCTATTCCTGAATGGAAGACCTATCATCAACTTCCAAGTCGACCACTCACACCAGCTGGCGTTCGAAATCACCTCCGTCAACTCGCGCTTTCAAGGCGAAACGTTTCATATTCCCAAATACAACCTTGTTCGATTCTCTGTGCCAGAAGGGGTCTCGAATATCAGTATCGCCGACTTTTGGGCAAGTGTTTACGCGCTTTTCACGTTGAACCATAAACAGGAATACATTCCTTCTGCAATAGACCTCCTTCCCAACCATGACGAAATTGCCACCTACCTTCTTGACTCGGGTATTGGTCGTACGAGTACCGTGAAGCCGAAGAACCCTGTACCTGGTGTTAAGGTCGTCTTCTATCTTTCACGAGCGGCATTCTGGCAGGGAGCTGGAACAACCGGGTATCATCATCGCAGCTGGCTCCTTGACCAGAGACCACCATTCCCGGCCCTCAACTCCTTCACAAGGAGCGAGAAAGTCATCACATCCCATCCTCTCCGCCCCAGAAAGCCTCATCCCGGCCAGGTCATCTACCGCCGCTACTGCGCCGACGTCGAGCAGACTTTAGAGTTTATCTACTTTGATGTCGACGGCGAGACAGATGGGACTAAGGCTAGCGGGGGTAAGGTATCCAGTCATATGGCTGCGTTCCATAGGTGGCACAACGACGAGCGCGTGAACAATGCGTGGAAAGAGCAGGGGACCTTGGAAACGCATAGGAGGTACATTGAAGAACAGATGGAAGATCCTCATGTTTTACCGTGCATAATGGCTTGGGACGGGGATTTCATGGGATACACGGAGATTGTCTATGCGAAGGAGAACCATGTTGCACAACATTACCCTCCTGATATCAG
>JASFCZ010000437.1:0-10138 GCA_036937155.1 Cyathus pygmaeus
ACCTCCGAGCACAATACAAACTGTCTACTTATTTACATAGTCCTTCAACTACTAGATAACGTAAGTAACGCATTTCATCTGGAGCCCACCGCGAGGGGGTGAGGTTGATTAAAAGACAGATAGTACTTAGTATTGGACAAAAGAAAGACAGTCAGAACAGAAAGACAAGCAACTACGGTTATAAACCTAACACACCCTAAGGAATAATCGAAGTGGCTAGTTCTAGTAAAGGAAAACCACGCACGTCTCGTAACTCGTTACAGGCCGGCAACGAGAAACTCGACCTAGAGATCAAACGAAGGAAAGTTATACGCACACCAAAACCAACAGAGACAGCCCAAGTACCAGTAATAGTACCTGCGTCAGTAATCACGCCGTTAACCCCAGACCTAGGAGAATATAACATTCCGGGTAGCTTTGATACTGGTCACTCAGATTCGGAAGTAGAGGCAGAATTAGTCTTAAGACTCGAACAGTGGAATCTAGGCTCGAAACCACCTAGCCTTCAAGACGAAGACACGCTGGCGACAGAAAACAGTTACCCGTCACCGGTAGTAGTACCCGAGGCATTACCAGTAAACACGGTAGACACCATGACGAAACCCAAGTTGCCAAGTCCCACATCCAAGGAAGCCCCTCGTTGGTATGGTAGTGGAAAGGAGATACAGGGATGGATGCAACAAGAGGAACGTTTGTTCCATCATTATCATGAGACAGACGAAGCCATACAAGTAGAATACGCACTATCATGTATCGGAGGGTTTGAACTTACCAAAGAAGTAGAATCAATGTTGAAAGGAGTGGACAGGACGTGGAAAGCATTCAAAGAGAAAATGTTAACAGAATATGACCCCGAAGAAGGAGAGAACATTGGGTCGGTGAGAAAACTCGAAAAACTAGTAAAAGATTATCAGACGATTCAACTAGGAGACTTTGAGAGTTGGAAAGAGTTCAAACGGAAGTTTCAAAGGGAGGCAGAACTATGTCAAGACTCCCTTAGTGGCGCATTAGTAACTAACCGCGAATTAGTACGATTAATACGACTCACCCTCAGTACTCCTTTCCAAAACGCGTTAGCCGGGCAACTGTTAAGATTACAGGCAGAAGACCAAGAAAAGCGACCGAGAAGTGACCCATATAAACTGTCAGAAGTACTCCTAGCTGGAGATCAAGTGAGTGGCGTAAATGTCTGGGGAGGTATTGTAGAAGTACCTTTAGTAGAGACTGGCACAAGGACGGGCGAAAAGACCAAGGAACCCGTTACCGTGAAACGAGAAATGGTGGATATGTCCATGATAGAAGATAATTATCGCCTAGTCAATCAGTTAGCGAAAGATGTCCAAACGATGCAAAAGAATCTGAACAGTTGGTTCCAATCGTTCCCAACCCAAGTCGCGCAGCAGCAACAGCAGATGTCCCGTCCTCCGAATGGAGCAAATCCAGTGACTGGTACAAATTGGCCATCCAACACGACTTATCAGTATAGGAATCAACCTGGTCCGAATAATAGTCAGTATGGTCAGCAGGCAGGAGGAGGATATGGCAACGGCAACTGTTGGTACTGTGGAGGATGTGGAGAAAGAATGATGAATTGCCCCGTAAGACAGAAGGATATCCGTGACGGACTAGTAAGATTCAACCCTGAAGGCAAACTGGTGTTGGGCGCAAATGGTACGATTATTCGACGCGGAATGGGGACCATCAAAGAAGAAGTTGATAGACTGGCAGGCTCGATGGAAGGAAACAACCGTAATAGCACAACAAGTCAAGCTGCGGTAGCTGCTATGGTGCAGAGTACCAGTTCAATGGCGGAACCAACCGAAGAGATGCGTAGACAGATAATAAACTATGCGGCTTACCTATCTCAGAATCAGTCGTTACAAACCCGGTCGGGAAAGGAGACCAATCCAGACCCGGATTTCTGAAACGTTCAAGGAAGGAGTATCGACGGTCGGATGCACGAAAGCCGTCTGCAGTAGTCACTGGTACTCCGGAGGACAGTTCGAAAACTAAGAATGTTAGAATCAATGATAACCCTACTATAATAGAAAATGAAACAAACGAGATAGAAAGAGACCTGGCGAACATAAATAAGAACCGTACTAAGTGGAGAAAACCAGAGACAAAAGAAGAAAATAATAAAGATACTATAAAAAATATCATTCCATTTCCAGAGAGACCGTTCAAAGACGTACCAATAATTAAGCCAGTAGCAGGGCATCTACCTATACCCTTAGAAGAATTACCTAGAAAATATAAAAATAAAGCCCAAGTAGAACAAGGGTCGGATGTGGCAAAAATAGTAGACCAAGTCCTGGGAACTACTATTACTCTGTCAAACAAAGACTTACTAGCAATTTCGCCAGCGGTACGAAATGACTTGCATGGGCGACTCACGTCTAAGCGAGGCTTGTTAGCAGAGGACGTTGTGAACAGCATAGAGAACATGAAAACCAAGAAACTCACGGGGTCCGGTATAGAGGAGGTACAGCACCCTGCACAGGAGAAGGTGTTGGTCATGATGAACGAGTTAAAACGGGCTACTATACAAGCGGTGGACTGGGGAGAGGAACGAGTAGGCCGGATATCAGATCCTGTATGGCAACTGTTGGGCCAGTTACCGAAGTTAGAACGAGACACACGGTATATAGTCGCCAGGGAATCTGAGTCGTTGAGGTCTATTATAGGACAAGTTAATAAAGTTAGGGAGGAAGAAGGGCTGTTAGACAGTGGATCGCAGATCGTCTCCATGAGTAAGAAAGCAGCTATGGCATGTAACTTACAATGGGAACGAGATGACACAATTCAAATGCAGAGCGCCAACGGCGCCTTCGAATCAACCTTGGGATTGGCGAGAGATGTCCCTTTCTGCATTGGCACGATAACAGTACTCTTGCAAATACACATACTCGAGAACCCGCCATATGATTTGTTGCTGGGGAGACCGTTCGATGTTCTAACACGGAGCATAGTCGAAACTGAAGAAGATGGGTCTCAATTGATAACTCTAAATGACCCGGTATCTAAGAAAAGACTTACTGTTACAACTCAAGAGCGAGGAACCTTTAGTAGACACACAAAAGAAAATGTAAATTTTCAAGGATCGATGAATTGATAGCGGATCAAGGAGAGCTAGCATTAGTATTTGAAAGAGACGAGAAGGGGAAGGTTAAGTTAGAAAGTTATTACAGTCCGGAGAATAAAACGAAATTTAGAGATCAGGAACTTAGGCATGCTTATGTAGTAGAACAAGTCAAACACGATGGAATAAAGGATAAGAAAATGGAATCGTACCTATTGGGACTAGCAGCGACTAGGCAATGCGCAAAAGAAAATCAGGAGCACAGGGAAGATCAGGAAGGAACAACAGAACAGGCAAAGGGAGAAAATCAGGATAAAGAAAGGGAGTCTAAAAGCAGTTTTGCAGGGAAGAAATATAAGCCAGTAGCATTAAAAGTTCGGCCAGTACTCACAGATGTCCCAGAGAAATACTACATAAAGAGGGAGATACTAGGAGATCCACTGAAAGATATTCCAGTATTACCTTTCCATGCGCCTGTTTTCACACCAGGTGCACGATACACGAATGAAAGAAAAGATGCTATGGATAAGATTCACGGAGGTGACTTCTTACTACCTGAGGAAAGGAAACTACTGCACTACATGATAAAAGAGCAAGAGTTAGCATTCGCATGGGATGATACAGAAAGGGGAAAGTTCAAAGAAAAGTTCTTCCCGCCAGTCCAGATTCCGACAGTAGATCACATACCTTGGGTTGAACGGAATATACCAATCCCGCAGGCACTGTATGAAGAAGTTTGTAAAATCATTAAATCGAAAATAGACAATGGAGTGTACGAACCTTCGAATGCATCCTATCGATCTAAGTGGTTCTGTGTCGTTAAAAAGGATGGTAAAAGTCTACGTCTTGTACACAGTCTTGAACCCCTGAATCGAGTAACCATCGCACACTCAGGGTTACCACCGGCTACCGAAGGTTTGGCAAATCACTTTGCCGGACGAGCTTGTGGAGGGATTCTAGATCTATATGTAGGATATGATGAGAGAGAATTGGCTGAACAAAGTCGCGACTTAACTACCTTCCAAACACCGTTTGGGGCGTTAAGATTGGTAACATTACCCATGGGATGGACTAACTCGGTACCTATATTCCACGACGATGTAACCTACATCTTATGGGATGAAGTACCCGAGTATACAAAACCCTATATTGACGATTGCCCGCTCAGAGGACCAGCAACTAGGTATGAGTTACCGGATGGAACATGTGAACGGATACCTGAGAATGCTGGTGTCAGACGGTTTGTATGGGAACACCTGCAGAATGTAAATCGAATCTTACAGCGCATGAAGTATGCTGGTGGGACCTTCTCAGGAAAGAAATCAATATTATGTGCTGCCGAGTTCGAAGTAGTTGGTCATTTATGTTCGTATGAGGGACGTAAACCCACTACACATACCATTGACTCCGTGTTGAACTGGGGGCCTTGTGAAGACTTCAGTGATGTTCGAGCGTTTCTGGGCACCGTAGTACAAGCCCGGCAGAATATACCCAAGTTCGTTGACCTGGCAGCACCAATGTATAACCTATTAAAGAAAGATGCGGTGTTTAAATGGGAAGAGAACGAACAGAAGTCGATGGATAGTTTGAAACAAGCGGTTCAGGATCACGTACCTATCAGGCAGCCCGACTATCATAGTAAACAGCCATTGGTGGTGGCAATCGATACATCCTACATAGCCACAGGCTGGGTCATATATCAACGAGACGAAGACATACCTTCTAAAATACATTATGTAAAATTCGGATCAAAGTCACTGACGGAAAGACAAGCAAGGTATTCCCAGCCAAAGAGGGAGTTACTTGGTTGCCACATGGTTTTGGAGGAAGAACAATACTTACTGTTTGGTTGTCGGAACTTAGTCATAGAAACCGATGCGAAATATATCTTTGGGATGTTAAATAATCCAGGGCGCATGCCTAATGCCACGATAAACCGTTGGGTCGATTACATACGAACTAACTTTCATTTTACCTTGGTACATAAGGCTGGAAAGACGTTCGGACCAGATGGGTTATCACGAAGGAGGTTTTATGAAGGAGATAGGACACGGTGGAAATTCGACGATGAATCTGAGGACGATGAGCAGCCATATAGCTTACAGAAAGGTTTTCCCACGGACCCAGATCCGTTGCTGCTCGAAAGCTTTGTAGACGAAATAGATACTAGAACAGGGTTTCTAATGGCAACAAGTCCAAATGATCTCTTAGACGAATTAAAACAGGCAAGGATACAACACACGGCGGAGATCGAGTGGCATAAGAATATACTGCAGACAAAGCAGTGTGGCACACAGCAGCGCATATTCTTACAACACATGGTAAACATTGAGGTACTCCCGACAGAACCAGAATATGTCACCCCATATCCTGAAGAGCACCGGTCTAGGTATGCACAAGAAGGAGATCAGCGAATACAAACATTAAAGGAGTGGCTTAAAGACACTTCCATACAACCGGAAAGTTTAGATGGACGATCTTATAAGAAATTTAAACATTTCGCGCGTAAGTATTTCATAGATGATGATAAGTTATACAAAAAGGACCCAGAGGGGAAGCACAAATTATTTATAGAGAAACACCACAGGATGTACATGATGAAAGCGGCACATGACGCGCTGGGACACAGAGGCACGTATGCGACCCTACAGATAGTTACAGGTCGATTCTGGTGGCCACAGGTAGACATGGATGTGGAGTGGTACGTACGAACCTGTGAAGAATGCCAGAAACGGCAACGTATGTTGTACGAGACACCGTTAGTTCTCACCGAGACACCCACCCTGTCCGCAACCTTACACGCAGATGTGATGCACATGGGACCTAACACGTCGAACGGCTGTAAGTATATCGTACACGGCAGATGTGGACTTACATCGTGGCCGGAGGCTCGAGCCCTGAAGAATGAAACGGCGCGTACCATTGGACAATGGCTTTTCGAAGACATCTTATGTCGATGGGGTAGTATACAGAAGATAGTCACTGACAATGGATCAGCATTCGTGAAAGCAATGAGTTGGATGACAGAGAAGTATAACATACCGGCGATTACTATATCACCTTATAATTCTCAAGCCAATGGTATTATTGAGCGACCACATTGGGATCTACGGCAGATGTTAGTCAAGTGTTCGGAACCAGACTTGTCAAAATGGTACTGGTTTCTCCCGTTCGTCCTTTGGGCGGATCGTGTAACTACCCGTCGACGGTTTGGCTGTTCACCCTACTTCGCTGTGACAGGAGCAGAACCGGTTTTACCTTTAGATTTGAAAGAAGCAACATGGTTAGCACCAGCTCCACGCGGTGTAGAGACAACGGCCAACTTGATTGGGTTACGGGCACGCGCACTAGCAAAACACGTTCACCACATTGACCAGATGCGAGAAAGACTCACCAAGGATAAAATCAGTCGTCTTCACGCGCTGGAGGAAGAAATGGAGCACAAAGTCAGACACTGGAAGTTTGAACCCGGAGACTTGGTGTTACTCAGAAGCCCGCAGATGGGTAAGTTATCTAAACGAAAGAATCAATATCGATACAACGGTCCTTTTGTAGTAATCAGGCGCTCACAAGGGGGAAGTTATGCTATTGCCGAGATGGATGGCACCATGCTCAAAAACAAAGTCGCCAGATCAAGAGTTGTACCTTACCTAGCACGAGAACACATCGTGTTACCTGAAATTGTACAGGATGTCATTGACCTGTCAGAGCAGGCGCTTGCAGAGATGCTTGCCGAAGACGAACCAAATAATGAGATCACAGAAGACATTGTTTTCCGGGGTGTGAGACTACGCACAGCAGACAAGCAAGACTTATTACACCAAGACATATCAGTCAGCAACGAAATGGAGGGCGATGGCATGTATTAAAAACCAATTTATCTACTATAAACAAAAAAAAACTACGAACCATGGTTACAAGTAACTACAGTCCATAGACAAAAAAAACACGAGATAGAAGATAAGAAGGATATAACCTGGCCAGCATCCCCCACAGTTACAGACACAAAGACACGCTATTGAATGAGGCTGTTACACAGTCTACTACGGTGTTAACAGAGCAAGTACCACAGTAAAAAACAAGCAGGGCTCACTAATGGGACGGGGGACGAGTACTTTTCCAAGTCCGCGACAATCGCCCGAGCAGCACCAACGTACTGATCAATTTGAGTGATGGCGTCTAACAGGTGAGCGGAGCGCTGGCAGACCAGCTGATCACGAAAAGAGTGCAACTGCTCAGGGTACCGCCGTCCCTCAACGCCTGCGAGATATCCCTGGCCCCACTTACGTATATCAGGGAAACCTAGAAACAGATTAGGTCAGAAAAAACAGCACACAGATATCGAAGGTAAAAATAAAGACACAGACGGGGGAATGCAAGGTCAACACGGGCCCTCTTACGGGCAGTCATCTGCAGATACAACAAATAAGACGGACTATTGAGGTCAAGTCCTGGCACAGACGAATATGGTAGACGTACGATCTCAGGGCGCATTATCTCGGTTTTCACCTATAAAACCAGAACAAGCACGAGTCAGTACGAGACAGACGAAATGACAAAGTCGACTACGCACCTTGGGAATATGGGACCCATCAGTCGAATCATCAACCTGCATTTCCCCAGCGTCACCAGGGTCCACAGTAGAAGAGGAGGCGATCGGAGTGGACTTCCCGGAAGTAATCTCCACGTCAGAATCACTGTCGATGGTCTCCGGTGACAGTACCAAGGCTCGGCTCTGTAAATAAAAGTTGGATTAGTACTGGCGAAATATTGCGTGGATAGACGAGACACTCACCCGAGTACGCTTCGTGGATGCAGGAACCACAACCACAGGAATATCAGCCATACCACGCCGTGCACGCTGAACATTCGTACAGATAGCACAGACCGGGTCGTAATAGCCACGGGGAGGGATGTACGTCTTGTTGGAGCGCCGTTCAAATAGGTGGTAAAGGCCGCGAAAGTGGAATAATGCTTCTTTAAAATCCACTAGCTGCAGGAGCTCGGGATGGTCGTCGTAGAAGTGTAGAATGCGGGCCTGTGACGTAAAAATTAGTTATAAAATAAATAAATAAGCACATCAGACAGGAACGACTACATACTAAGTCCATGTGGGGATTGTCTAAGTTGAACGCCAAATAATCCACGGAACCACTTTCCACAGCGGCTACTATACCTTCCACCTGCTTGCGCAGAGCGCGACAGGCAGTCAAACAGGCGGAGACGTCGGCAAAAGTATCAAGGGCAGACATGTGGATAAAATATATGGAAGTTGTGTTTAATGTTCGACAGCCTGTTGGGTTCTATTTATAAGGATAGCCAACACAGGCTGAACTCAGGGCATTCACATAGAAAGGAGATCAGCCAAAGTGCGTTCACGCACTGGACATAGGGGCAGGTATCTATTTTGGGACTTAATGCAGCATGAACCATTGAAGTATCGACGAACTCGGGTTTATCCTCCGGGTCATCATATCAGTACCGAGGACGGTACTTATCTGTCCGTGTGGGGTAGGGAGTGATAACTAAAGAGAGAACACAGCAGACAGGAGCACAAAAAACATGTAAGATTTCGCAGCAGAAATGCAGTAGAAAGAAGTACATGAAAAAGCTCAACAATTATCTAAGTAAAACAACTATCCACGACGAAACCGACGGCAAGGAGCACCACCATGGGAAACCCCACGAGTGGTACGCGAATTAGGCACAAAATTAGGCACTTCAGGATGAAGAGTGTAAGAGGGGTTGGTATGAAGGATAGGGGGAGGATCAGGATGAACCAAAGGACGAGGATCTACAGTAGAACGATAGCGATGGATTGAATCGAAAAATCCATGGGGGACAGCGTATTTGCCAGAAGTATTAGCACTATGAGAGGCTTCATAGACAGGAGTGCAAAGGCCGCGTACTTGAATCTCCTGTCCGGTAGTGGCAATTAAGAACGACTCGAGGCGGAGTAATTGAGACGGGCCCATGATCTGCGACTGGAATTGATTGGCCATAGCAAATGTCCGAAGCAGAAGTGCCTCGGGAGTTCCGGGGACAACAAGACCATGTAGAATCAGCCAGTCAACACCTCCTAACCGGGTAAACGCTCGTTCGAGCTCGTGAACGTATTCCAGGAGATAATAACCATAGCGAGCGGTCTGGAGATTACACTGAATAGTGAGGAGTTGAAGAGATCGCTGAGACTCCATCACAGTCACCAGATTACGCTGCATGGCTAGCAGTAGGGCATAAGACAGGGTAGACGAAGGAGACAGAAGGAGACATACCTCGACCAGTGGAAGTCTCCTCCGAGGGAGTCACACGAGGTACGCGAAGGCTAGTAGGACTATCCAACCGAAAGCTACACTGGGCACGATCTCCAAGGGTGTCACATTCCAAACAGGAGTTACGATCATGGACAGAATAAGTGCAAAACTGGCGCTTGAGATCGCATGGCAAACAGCGCTTGTTGGGACGAGGACCACGATCAATGAGTTTGCGAAGTTCATCTACAATAAACTCCAACTCCGGGACAGGAGGCAAGGGAATATCGACGAGGTCAGGCAGGGAAGACTGTATGGGAAGGAACAGCACATTAGCAAGTCAGAACCAACGAACAGATAAGTGGGGGACGAACCGTTACAGACATCGTGTAAGGATCTTGGAAGGACTTAGGAAACTACGGCTTTTAAAAGTCGTCCAACTCCAAGATCACGAAACGTGTAATGACTCAAGAAGAGCGGCACTGCGGCAGGAGGATTCTTTAAAAATGGTAAAGAATAAGGAGATGTACCTCGTAGGGCTTTCGTTTAGGCGGCAGTTAGAGGCAATATGAACTTAACAGAGGAACCGATAAATGAGAAGATGATACCGATTTAATATGATCCAGAGAAATAGGTCGGACACACTGAGGCATGAAATCTACAAAAGAACAGACTTATGCACAAAGATCAATGTGACTGAGGACAGTCATTTGTTGGTGTGGGGGAGATGATACGCCAGCGTCCGTAGTACCATACAAACTAGATGCAATCTTTTATAATTCCTTTCACGTCAGTAGAATGTTAA
>JASFCZ010000438.1:0-10136 GCA_036937155.1 Cyathus pygmaeus
CCAGTTATGCTTGCCAGCTTTACCAGCTCCTTTCTCATACATTGTGATCACTGTTACAAAGTGTTAGTACTGGTCCACGCTATAAAGTTGTATAAAGAAGTTCAAATGCAAGCATACCTTTTCCAAGCAAAATCTGATTTCCTACAATGACAACTCCATATGACTGATTACTCAATGGTGAGAGAACATTTATGCGAGCAGTTGAAAGGTATTCCGATGCCATTAATAGTGAGAACTTGCATAGAGGTTACATCAGCAGCAAGGTGCGCATTTGCTGTATTTCCAGACTCGCCACTTTTATCTGTAGGTCCATAAGCAGATTGTGTATGCATCTTCTGCTTTTGTCCCCCCGTGCATGATTCCTGAGATCACTCATTATTCTGTAATGCCTGCCATATTTTCCATGTAATTGCTTTATGGCTAGTATTATCATCAGCACTGCTATCTGCTGTTGATGGCTCCATAGATACTGTGTTCAACATTTCTACAGCCAACACCATTGGTGTTGAGGATTGAGATTGTGGAATGAATGGAACATTTTGTTGTACTGATTTTGCCGATTCAGTACTTTGATTTTGACGACAGGCAGAAATAAGATCACTCATATCAGGTGTTTCAGATTGAGCAAATGCTGGAAGCTTTGCACACTCAAGGAGCTGCTGTACATATGATGCTTCAGCTGAGCCAAGAGATGATATGTTCCTGAGAATATTTCCAAGGGCTGAACAAAGGGTAGAAAGTGTGCTGGGATCATCCAATGGAAGTTGCTCACTGTGTACTCTATGTCAGAATAGAGTTCCAGTAACAATTACTAAACATAGAACATACATCATGGTAGCATTGTTGGCAGCAAGAGCAGCTGCTGCTAATGAACACTCTTCAAGTGTTTGTTCTGCAGTCTGGTCAAGCAAGCCTGCATTCCTTGCAGCTTTCAACACATCCTGAAGATCTTTCCGTATCCCTGATGGTTCACCAACATCTTCACTTTCACATTCATCAGATGGGTTACATCCAGCTTGCTCGTCAACTCTAATCTCATTAGATGTGGCTGGGACAGTGAGATCATTGTCTTCGGATGGATAGTACTCAAGCAGTGCCCAAAGCGAGTGTGCTTCTTTCAACGCAGTTAATGTGATGGACTGGAGTTCTTTATCTGTCGGAAACTGAGAAAGTATCTTCAGATCAGCATCTTCAGCTTTGAAGTATGTGTGCATATATCCCACGGCATGCATCTTGTAGCTTTCCTTGGATTGTTTAGTTGAGCAGGCTCTTTGAAGATGAACAGAAACTTTAGGAAGAAGGTGAATAAGATCCCCAGCTGTAAAATCCGGCATTTCTGTTCATAAAATTCCAAACGAATGCTCATTCCCAGTGGTACCATGTGTCCATGGTAGGAAAGGGACAATGTTCTCAAGGTGGTCCTGATGAATAAGTAGAAGCCCCAGATATCCATCTTCTATAATGTCAGTAATTTCATCAGCATCTTTAGAGATATAGTGCTTATTCACAGGGTACTTCGATTCATGAAGAAATGCTTTCCAAATCTTCTTGAAAAAGTGAGCATGGAATACCATCTTTGCTCATTCGAAGTGACTTGCTGTACGGCTCTCATAGACATCAACAAGTTCCCCAAAAACAAAAGATATATCAAGAGTCTGATGCCATTTGGTATGTACTGAGCAATATATGCTAGTGTGTCAGCAGAAAGCAATCTTGTGGCTGCGCAGTCATCCTGGTGATCCAAATTCTCAGCATCGCGATAGTAAACTGGTGTTCAGTGAATATCAAGTGCCATGGTGCACACTTGCTCAAAGTAGATGACATAACTCCCAAGTACAATAAAACGAGCACCTGTGAAGGCATTGTTGCATGTAGTCTTTTGCGTATGTTTTGGATCTTGTACAACAGCCATAACCTTGCCATGTACTCTCAGAAGTGGAATTTGAATAGGAGCTGATTTTTTATCTGGGTGCAGAATGTGATGAAAAAACTTCTCGCAATAACCATTGCATGGAAGCTCATTGTGAGCATTACATTCAACAACAGTTCCATCTGAGTCTAACAAGATGATATTTAATCTCAACTTGCCCACAAGAAGGTCTAAAAGGTGCATTTCCATTTCCGCCAGCTGCCTGGCAGTATTTGAGGAACCCAAAGGCTCATATGCAATTATCCCTGGTGGAACATGGGGTAAGACAATCTGTAGAATCCATAATCGAAGCTTTGTTGCTTTGGTTCCTTCCATGTCACTCAGCTGTTGCTCAAGTTTGTCAATATTGACAACCTCTATCAGATTGCCAACACTTCCTGTAATAAACCATTTTTGTTTCTTTTTATCAAAGAATGGTCGGAATGCCGATAGGAGCTTTGTGTCATTGACAGAGAATGCCAGAGGAAGATCAGAGAAGTAATTGTAGTCCTGAAGATACTTTTGAGCATGTTCAATGGCATCTTGAGTAAATCCAGGGTGGAACTGTGGTCCACTGGTATGTTTCTATTGTACAGAATTTTGGGTGCAACCTCCAACCTCTTTCTGGAAAGTGTGGTATGCCATCGGTGAGAGACAGAATAGCTCATGGCTAAACTGATCCAAATCTATGCCATATCTCATGTTCTGAAGGCCCTTTCCATTCGACTCTCGATCAGACATGTCCATTGCAGCCTTCAGAATATCTAAAACAACCTGTTTCCTGTCTAGATCTCTAGACGAAATCTTTTTTACTAAATGGTTTAAGAAGTCATGTCTTGGAACATTCTTTGAGTTGAATAAGCATTATGAAACATTCAAATTAAGAGAAATTGCTTACATTGTCGAACAAATCCCCAAGTTGTATATTTTTCGCATACAGTTGCCCAAGGGCTCTTGGCTGGTAGATATCAGGAGTGTATACTGTATTTGCAGGAAGAGGAGCTTCTTTATTAATTGCTGTTAAAAAACTATGCAGTGATAGAAGTCTGGCACAAGGTGTACATGGTAGGATAGAACCATTGATAACCCGTGCATTAAATACACAAGGTGTGGTTCCAATAGCTTTTACACTTTTCTTCTCGTGGTCAAGTTCCCACTGGTGTGTTTCTTCCTGTCGCATGTGTATAGACTCTTGTAGATCTGTGCCGAGTTCATTGAATAATTTTCGATATATGCGACCAGATAACACATTAATGTTCACTCCGCGAGCACTAGTGATGGTTGTCCTGGTAAAATATTCGTCAATGTGAGGATCCTCCTTGGAGGTGACACCGGGACAAAGTGGGAGTACTTTGGGAGCCAGGGGATTAACTTTGGGTTCTAGGTATCACAATATGGATGGAGTGTTTAATTTCCCTTTAGGGCCTGTTCGGTAACTGCGGGTTCGATCCCATAAGAGATCAAAACTTTTTAGGTAAATCTCAAATATCTTCACGTAGACTTTAGATAGGAGTACAGTTCTTTGCATATTGGTAGACATAGCATATATTGTCAAGACTTTAAATTTTGACCTTTCCATGGCTACTATACATGCAGGAGTGGAAGAACGAAAGTGTGTGGGATTGATCTCTTACAAGGCAATCCCGTACGAGATCAGCCATTTTTGGTCACAATCCCATAGCTAACTTTCATTGTTTTCTGGACACAAAACTCATACCAACAACTTAAATTTTGGAAGTGAAGTAGTTGCTGGCTATTTATGTCGATATGTAGAAACTATTGCTCATATATTTACTCGACGTTGAGATATTTGGAATATACCTGAAAAGTTTTGATCTCTTACAGGATCGAACCCGCAGTTACTGAATGGGCCCTTACACTTCTGACAATGAAGCTTGAAATTCATTATATCATAAGCAGTTGCTTGAAGGCATATTCTACCTAGTGTTGTGGGCAAAACCTCACCATTTTGCCGCGCCAGGTTTCACCATCTGGCGAAAGCTCCGGGAATTATAGGCCTGGCGAAACCTGGCGCAACATCAATTATCTAATCTAATCAGACACTTATGTAATAGTAAAAAATGTATTCTATGCTCAATATACCCCTCATTTCTGTGCATTGAAAACCCATAACACTTCAAACATGGCCCCAGACAAAGGTGGAAGGCTGATGGACCACTTTGTGGACGAAAACTTCACGAAGTTTAAAGAACACATAGGTGGTAAACAATGGACAGTTCAATGTAACTACTGTTCCACCAATGTGGTTCACCGAGACAAATGCTGCGCCATACATCTAGCGGATCCAACCAAGTGCCCAAATGTACCAGCTGATATATGGATGGATGCCAACAAGTATTTAATTGAACACGGTGGAGGTGCTGCTGTAACTGTCGATGTTGGTGTTGATGACATTGCTGTCGAAGTGGAAGCAATGGAAGCTCAAGTCGCTAAGAAGCAGAAGACTGGGACTGGGAAAGGTGTTATCGTCAAACATGGAATAGAGAGTTTTGTGGATAGATCACTCACACAAGATGAAAAGGATGTTGCTAATACCTGAATGCTGCGGTGAGTTTGAATGCTTCTTCGATTCGCGCATGGGGTCTGATGAAAGATGTCAGATGGTTTATATATGGGAACATATCTTTCAATCAAGCTGACAGCTCATTGTTTCATAGCTGGGTGGCAAACATTCGTCCTAGCTACATTCCTGCAAGCCAATATGTTCTCACAACAAAGTATCTGCCTGCTGAGGAAGCTCGGGCATACTTAGACGACATTGAATGGCTTAAATCAAAAGAAAATATGACTTACTTGATGGATGGGTGGGAAGACAGCATGAAGTGAAGCATATACGGCTGCCTTCTTACGGCTGCGGGAGAATTCCCAGTTGTCCTTGCCCTGAAGGAGCTTACTGGAGTTCGAGCAACGGCAGATAACCTGGTTGTTGTTGTGAATGAAGCCTTGAAGCAAAAGTTGGTAAATCCCCAGGCTCTCATAGCAGTGTGTACCGATAATCCCATAACTATGCAAGCCTTCCATCAGAAGTGGACAGCTGAAGGTAGTTACCCATGGATTTTGGTAAGCATAGCGTATTGTATTGTATGAATTGAACTCACCTATTCGTTAACAGCAACTACCGTGTTTCATGCACGGTATAAACACGATAATGGGGAAGTTGGCCAGTTTTGTGAGCATGAAAAAGCTGATCATGCAGAACACCAAAATCATCACCTTCTTTAATTCATCTCACTACTGGGGTGGTTAGCTCGAAAACCTTTCGATAGAGAACAAAATCACGCGCAGTTTAAAACAGAACACAGAATCAAGGTTCTATGCGGTCATTCTCCAGGCACTTAGTATTCAAGATCATAAATCTGTTTTGAATATCCTGTGTACTCATGGTGATGCTCAGCGTGCAGTTAATGGGCTCTCACTGATATGAAGAGACGTTATTGCTTGCATGATGGATGTGGATCAATGGCAGCTAAACAACGAGTTCATCAGAATCTGCAAACCGCTGATGGATGTGATTGGGGATACCGAGTCTCAAGACGTAACACTTGCTGACTGCATGATTCAGTTGATGTGGGCACATCGAGAGATCAATAACTTGAAAGAGGAGGATTTCGAGAATAGGGACTTCTTGAATCATGCAAAGGCGACAGTCACTCACTATTTCCACACCATGAACACTGAACTTCACTGGATTACGTTGTTCCTCCACCCACTCTGTCGGAAACTCGCCATTTCTTCGTCTACTTACTCCCGGACAATCAAAGATGCATTCTGTATCGCACTGGGAATTGCGCAGAAGTGGGGTTGGTTGAAACAGCATGCGGAGCAATTGCTAAAAGATATACAGGCATATGCAAATGAAGAGCAACCATTTGTGGGAGGAATGGTGGATGCGACGGCATGGTGGAACTCTGTCAATATCAGGTTTCACCCTATTAGAATATTTGCACTAAAGATGATGTCAGTTGTTCCACATGCGGCTGAAGTCGAACACTTCTTCTCCAATTTGGGCAGTGTCCAGAACGTGAAGAGGTCTCATCTTACGGTGTCACATCTAGGCTCGTTAGGAATGCTTCGCAGTTATTACAACAGGCAACTGCACGAGAAGGCTATTAAAGCAGGCAAAGATCCCCATCGCCGCCATGCACATATGCACACTACTGCACAGAAAGGAATTGATACAGATAGAGTGGACACGATGACTGACAGCTTTTCTATTCCTATTCCTCTTGCCACTGGTTTTGAAGGGTCAGATCTTGATGATCCAGAATGCATCACATTAGAAGAATTGGACACTGAGTTTGCGGCACTTGACCAGTCAGGCTTCACTGCAGAAACTGGCAATGGGCTTAGTGCTTCTATTCCCATTGAGGATGTTTATGACACTTTCCTGATCGATATCATTCGCAGCGGACAGCTTCCTACCATCCAAAATCAAATCATCGACACTCAGGTAGATGATAATGAAAGCTGGGATGCTAATTCCTTGCTTCATACATTAGGAGTAGCATAGATATGTAATTAAATCAAGTACATAGTGCACAATTTGCTCAGAATATATTTTCATCAATCGCCACTCTCGCCACCTTTTGCCACATTCCCACACCATAGTTTCGCTGTGCCAGGCGACTGGTGAATGGTCTGGGAGATTTTGCCCACAACACTAATTCTACCACACTTTGAATGTCGAACAGAGTGCACTTTTATTGGATCTTCTGCAGCGATTTCACAGTCAGGATCTACCTCATGACATCTGGCCACATAAGTATCCCATTTTGGACCACTTGCAATAAAGGTCCCGTTCTTAATAGCCTCATTTAAAGCTTATTTAGATTTCACAGATGAGCTCGTCCCAATTTTCTCTGTAGCCTTAGAAGTTTTAGTTTTACCCTTCTTATTAGGCAGACATTGATCAACAGCTAGTGGGTTACAGGCCCTGGCCTAAAGCCATAAGCTCAGCCAAGCCAGGCTGCCGGAGGCCAGGCCAAGCCAAGCCATATGTCCATGAGGCACAGAGCTCGGCCTGGCTCAGAGCCCCGGCTTGCGTGAAGGCAGTTTATAGGCTGCCAGCTCAGGCCGGCCACCACCTGAAGCACCGGTAACTCCAGTAAGTTCCATTTTTGGTACATATTCCTTCTTTCTTTTCTCCCACCATCGTTCCCCTCTCGTTTATCTCCCTCCCGCTCCTCCCTCTTGTCTTCCTCTCGTTTATCCTCTCTTGTCCTCCCTCTCACTCACAGCCACGACTACAAACCCACGATAACCACACCCACTGCCTCCACCCTCTCGCCCACCTCTTCACTCAGAGCCCACAACACTCACACCGCGATGGATACGGTGGCACATTAGGAACTTGTCCCTGCCTTCTTCAACACCTCGTTCACAGCTTCATCGGTGAGTATGTATTTATGCGATTCGTAAACATACTAATCCACGTCATAGTCATCCTCACCGTGCCCTTCCATCCACCACGCTCGCTGTCATGTAGTTCGTGTGACATGTCAATACCCTGGACCTCGCCACGTTGCCGCATCGCCTCTATGTTCATGGCACACGCGTCAACACATACCCTCAAATCGATATGTGTGCTCGATGTCACATGGCTTGCATGCTGCATCGACATTCAGGACCTCACCATGTTACCGTGCGGCCTATAACACCCTGATACTTGTCTCGATACATGTCTACCAGCCATTGTTCTATGCGCGTCATGTCGATGCAATTCTGTCAGCCGCCCTGTGCTCAATGCTATGAAGGATGATATAGCACAGGGGATTTGGTAGGGTTACAAGTATTCTATAGTAAGTATTTCTGTCCCATCTTGCTCCCTATATTGTTTCTGCTTCTGCTTCTACTCCCTTCTATGCTGTTGTTCCCCCTTATCCTCCTAGTCATGTTCCTTATCCCTCTCTCTGTTCCCTGTTCTTTCCTTCCTGCTCATCTCCTGTTCCCTCTCCTGCTCCCTCTCTTCTTGTCTTTCCTGATCATCTCCTGTTCCCTCTACTGTTCTCTCACTTACTCTTACTATTTCTCTTTGTTTCGTACTATAGGATTGTATATATAGTACTTCATTTTGTACTAGTTGGTAACAAGTTTAAAATGATATTTGCTTCTCAACTACAAATACTAAGTATAAGTCTGTGATGAGTTCACCTTGAGTCCACTGGAGTTCATGTTGTTGACATAGAGCAAAGCCCCACTTACATTTTACATACTCATCTCATGAAAAATTAACATTTGTTGAAATCGGAAAAATCGGAGGCTAAAACTGCTAAAAGCCAGGGCCAGGCCAGGCTGAGCTCAGGCTCTTGGGTATGGCTCCAGCTTGAGATTTCCCAGGCTCAGGCTCTATCAAGCCAGGCCGAAGCCACGGCTTTCAGGCCAAGCTGGGGCTGGTAACCCACTATCAACAGCTGTTGAATGAGAGCAAGATCTCTTTTGATTATGAGCTGGTATAAAGACAGGCGCCATTTTTACATTGGAGACTGGGCTCCTCTGAGTTGGGATAGAAGATGGGAGGAGTTGAATCCTAGGCTTCGTAATTGTAGTAGTAGTTGGAACGACCAAATTGGTCTGGAAACAAGTTACAAGTAAACCAATATACCACACAAAATCAAATATAACAACTAACCTTCTCTGGAATCCCAAGGACACTAGTTAAAATATCCACCATCTCCGCCACTCGCAGAAGTTCATGAGTTTCCATTGTCCAAAGTGAATCACCAAAGATGTTATGCTTTATAGTATTAATGGCAATAATAGGACACAAGTATTTGTCGGGTTGATGTGCACATATCAGTGAGTGTCGAAATATGAAGTCCAGCTGCATGCAGTGTTTGAGCCATATCTTCATTCCATTTCATAACTCATTTGGCATCAGCCACCTGAGTGAATCACCCCAATTAACCTGTCTCTTCGATGTATCGATGCAAAGAGCTGCCCAATGTTCCAGTGAGAATCCAATAGACCAGAATTTCTTGGTGCCACTACTACTGGGCTCAGCCAATTGATTTCCATGCATCTGAAGATCATAATTGGCATTTGTTTCATATAGGGCTGGATTGACACTGATCTGTTCTTGAAGTCAAGTAGCGGAAACAGACTGGGGTAGAGTGGATGGTGCAATAATATGCTTCTCTTTCATTTCACCATTCAATTGAAGGCAGATATCAAGTCTATGAAGCATTGTATCAATATGGCTTCCACTGAGCCACAAATTGGACAAGAATTTCGACATCTTCGTGATTGAGATTTCAGATCCAAGACCTGGAAGATATCCCTTCCAAGATATCTGTGAAAGGAGAAAATGGACATTGTTTGCAGCGGAAGAGAGTGTGGGTGACTGTAGTTTGTAGCTGTCAAGCCAGAGCAACACTTCAGTCCACTTCTATTTTGCATGAACTGCAGTGGAAAGGTGATCCCAATACCTGAGAGCTTCGAACAGAACTAAACAGCTGTCATCTGTGTCACCCAATACATTGCCTTTAATGGATATTTTTCCATAAAGCATCACTTGCCCTGATACTGCTTCCAGCTGATGAAGATATGTTCTTGGAGGGACAGGTAAGGTATGAAGAACATAAATGGAATGGGTTGGTGGAGAAAACATAAATATGTCAGCCAGAGATGTAGCGTGAATGTCTGCCACATCAAACTCAAAAGGTATATTAGAAGTTTTGGTCTTTACCTGTACACATGTCTTTCTCTTTTGCCATCTTTCGCAACTATTGCTTTAATTGAGTCTTTCATATTTAACCCCAACCAAAAACAACTATAAAACCATGAATCATAATTAGTTCAGTATGTGTAGATTCACACTTATAGTAGTATTTCTAATGGATGTACTTGAGCATTGAGTGCTGAGCCAACATTGAGCAGTATGAGATATCATAAGTAATAGAGGCCGCATGCATGCACATTTGTGGACTGTCTGACCTTGGTGTTTTATGTTTGAATCAAGTTTGAATCACAAGTTTGTCACAAGTTTCGGATTTTGCGCAAGTCAGTCCAAACTCCGCTTATATGATCATGTGACACATGTTGAAGTTTCAATGAACACTAGGGTTGGGGAAGAAACTCTGGCCGATGTAAGATACACCTCATACATACTCGACCACCTCGCGTGACTCACATGATCTGAGCGTGACAAAAGTGTATATCGTTTTCAGCTACTTGTAATTTTACTGTATGTTTAAATCACAACAATGAG
>JASFCZ010000439.1:0-10128 GCA_036937155.1 Cyathus pygmaeus
ATGGGTGTACAAGTGACTGGTGGTGTACAACCGAGTTCCAAGTCAAATCACAGTTAATTTTGGGCAATCTTTGGGTACGTAATTTCGATGTCACACTAGTTACTAGTACTACTGTGAAATTGGGAATATACCTATATTGATCCACAGGTAGCCTTGAGTAGCCCTTAATCTGCGGATTGGACCTGTTGTGTACGGGTCGGTACCCGAACCCGTGTGGGTCACCAATCCACAGGTAATTACCTGTATTATGCTTATCCATGTTAGTCCCTATCGCAGCCCAACTTGCCCTGCTTCCCTTCCCAACACCCTCACACAACCCCTTGTGCGGCACTGCCCTCTGAACATCCACAGCTGAGTTGGTTATAGTTCATGAGCTATTCATCAAACACCACATTTAAACTGTTCTCCCCTCCATTCTCTCCTCTTCTACCCATCCAGTTATATTGTCTAGGGCTTCTCAATTGGGCATCATAAAAACCGACACTCTCCAATGAGGATGTTTGAAAGTTCACTTAGCATATTATACCTCTCCTGGGATAGATCAGCTGCTTCCATCCCTGGAGAAAAGCAGGGTGAGAGAGGACAAGGATAAGCCAAGGGATAGGACTGGTTTTATTTTTGTATGATGTCTAGGGGTGGTCTTTAGGGATCAGTGTTTGAAGGATGGAAAGAGGCGAGTTAGTTACTTGAGTTGATATCATCCAATCAAGACTGCCATGAATGCAAAGAAGAGACAAGGTGACAAATATTTGACATGCCAATGTTGAATGAAGAAAGGACAAAGTCCAAGTCTTGCATCCAACTTCCTCCAACATGTCAGTGAACTCAGTTTGGCATGCAGCAGCTCCCTTCCTGTTCTCGCCCTTCCACCTGGTATCATTCACCCAGCCCCAGATTCTCCCACTACCAATATTCCTCCTACACATTGCACCCTAACACGTCCTGCTTCCTGACATCAAGCAATTAGTTACCATCGAACACTGGTCAAGCACTCTCTCCTGAATGGCGGCTGTGTGTCGACCTTAGCTGGAGGTGGGTGCAGTGAACCCCACAATTCGACATCCTCCACCCTTTATCTCCTGTAATTCTCTCATCCATCCCAGCAACATTGTCTGTGGCCGCTCGATTGTGTCCTACAACATGCTGTCACACTGATGCATCAGCACAGTGATCGAAAGCCTTCCCAGGGAACCTCAGTTGGGGGTATATCAGCTGTTTCCTGGTTGTAAGGTAATTCGAAGAACAACCCGGGTCGAGAAGTACGGGGATAAGCCAGGGGATATGGCTGGAGGTGTAGTGTGACATTGAGGAGTGGGCTTTGGGGAGCAAGATTTGAAGGAGGGAAGTAGTCGCTTTTGGTTACTTGAGTTGATATTCGTCCAACCAAAGGCACTGCAAACATGAGGATGGAAGAGTTGATACACCGCTCAATCTCCCATTACAATGTTGAAGCAGCTCGAGGGTATTGTTGATACCTGGGTATGGCTTGCGCTGTATCCCTCTCTTCCTTCCACCAGCTACTGAACCCCAGCTGCCATCCCCAACTTCCAATAACTCTCCTCCACATTGCACCCAAACAGCCATGGTTCCCAATACCAAGCAACCAGTTACCCTCGCACACCCATCTTCTGGAATGTCTCTGGAGTGTTGAATATTTCTCCAGGCATGTGTATCGAGCTCCAAATTCGTCTAAACTTCCTGTCAGGTGTCCTCTGTGACCATCCGGCCATGTCATTGACTGTCGGCCAATCATGCCCTTGTAACACCCAACGAAGGTTCTCACAAGTGCATTGTACTAACCCTGTGGCTAGCTCAGCTGTGTCTCCATAATAAGTAGTTTGTCAGTGAAGGTAGGGTGGACAAAGGCGAGGTTATGCCACGTGATATGGGTGGGTGAATTGTATAACATTGAGGGCGAGAAGGAGGGAGCAGACTCTGACAGTGAAAGAGGGGAAGGGGGGTCTTGATGACAAGTCGGTGGTGAACTTCTGTGAAGGATGAGGCAAGTTGATCTACAACCCTATGATTGCACAGCTATGCCTAAAAGATGTTTCTGCATGAATGTCTAGGTGGCCACTTCTTTGTATCCTCAGGTTTGCTCATGAGAGGCAAGTGGGATAGAAGGAGGGAAAGGAGCATGATGGGATATTGGATACATGTATTGATGGGTAGATACATGGTATTGTATTGTGTTGAGGCCCATGCAGCATGCCTTGAATTTCCGGGTGTGTACTATCACCAATCACAACTTTGTTTTCATCAGAGGTTCGTTTTTTCCCACCATACGGTGACGGCGCCTAAAACGAAGTAGAAATATTGTGTTATTTTGAGAAAATAAAGCAACAGTTTTGTATGCTGTGGACTTTCTAATATATATGTAAAATTTTGAGTCTGATTGAGCACCAGAATGTAAGGGAATATCACAAAAACGAACTTGTGATTGGTGATAGTAAGTATGAATGTGGAGCAATGACGGTTGACACAGCCCATAATGGGGAGTTGGAGAGTATGGAGGATGCTGTTCGCTGTTGCATCCATCCCGGTAGAACTAGAAGTGCGCAACCGTATGACAGAGTGATAACGTGATGATAGCTAGGAATTGATGTGTAGGTATCGAAGCATTAGCATACGAGCATAAGCAAAAGGGTGGTGGAAGATGTATGTGTTAGAAGACCTGATTGGCTCGTGTGCACTCTTCAATCATGTTGGGTGTAAGGGCATTGTAGAGGTAGAGGCCTGTCAAATGCTGCTTATAGATGAGGTGCCTACTCAGAATGTCGGTGTCCATAACTCGTGAAATGCACCGGGAAGAACACATCGATTCAACACCTGTTAAGCACCCACCTACTTCACATAAGTACCCTCCCAATATCATGACCTTCCATCATTTGAATACACAGCGCCAGTGTTAGCTTGTCTTGTCGGATTTGTAGCTTGACTGCCTATACGATGCACGACTGAAGCTGGATTGACGTCCGAAAGCACTTCACGACATGGCCAGCAGGAGTGTTCATCTTGCAGGCACGAGTGGTATGGCCGAGATCCGACAGGCCTTAGATGAAGCTTGAACGTGGTGGCTGGTGGGCAAGCAATGTCAAAGATAACCAGATATGAGCTACGTAGTGAAGGTTGAGTTTGGGCTGAAACTTGAGAACAATGTCCTGGATCAATCCATGTCCCCGATGTTTTTTTTCATGATTTCGACAAACAAGCTCAGGCAACATGGTGTGCAAGGACCATCTCTCATTGGTTGCTCTCCTTGTGCTCTCCTCTCATCTCATCCAATGATCCTTGTTCACAACCTCCCCTTAGCTCTTCTTGGCCATATCCTGTATCTGCTACATCCATGTCTTGAGTTCTTTATCACATATACAGGCTGCTACAACCTGGTTCTGAACAGTACACCACACAGCAACTTCAACGACCAAGCTTCGATGACCCACAGTTTGCAAGCTTTTTTGCGAGTGCTTGACATGGTTCAAACACCTTTCTGTTAGTGCTCAAGTACTTTCATATGCAATGATTATTGCATCGGACATTACTGTCCGGTTAACCAGATGTACGATTCAATATATCCTCCACCAGACACTGGGCCTTTGATGTATAATGCATGGTAATTACCCCGCATCCATGATACATGTATGCCGGTAAGCTAGTGTAGGTATGCTGATATATGATGCCTACCTGCGGGCCATGGCTCACATCCTCCCTGTGGGCCTCGTAATTAATAACATTATACATCATGCTTCGTTTCAAGTTTGCGTGTAATTAATCAGATGGTGGCTCACCTCCCATTCAACCATAATACTGTATATACATTGTGTAATTAATCAGCCCATAATACATCATGTCCTGTAAGTAACATTATACATCATGCTCTGTTTGCGGCACTCCTTCCTGTGGGCCTCATAATTAATCAGACCATGGCTCGCCTCCCATAATGCTGTTCAACCATAATACATTGTGTAATTAATCAGCCTACATTTACATCCCACTGACTAGTATGTGATATATCACCTCCTGTGTGTGATAAGTAATAATTAAGAATATCACTCTTAGATAGGGTTCATCATCAGTATTTAACCCATTAATTACAGACAGAACAATGTAAAAAGATCACTTAGTGTCTGCAGTACACATTTCAACTTTCTACTATACTACAGAACTCTATCAAGAAAGGGAACACCACCAAAAGCGGTACGAGTTCCCCATCCTGCCCTCTTATCCTTAAGGACAGCATAGCTGTTGTTTCTGAAGAACAGAACAGTGCTTATTCTTCCAGGTGTGACCTTTACTTTACGTTCCTCCAATGTTTGCACTGTGGGCTTGAATGTTCCCACTAGATGGTACAAAGGGCCAGAAAAGAACATGGCAAAGTCGCCTGGCCTATACCTTTAATCCTCCTGAGTTAACTGAGCTTGAACTAGATTTAATAAACAACAGCTTACATGAATTTGGCTTTCAGTTGTGGGAGGTAAAGTTTGCCACCAGTGTAATTACCTACATAGAAACTGACTGAAGGCCCCTCATCAGTATCATCATTATGTAGCTCGCCTTGAGCTTTGTAAATGATAGCCCTAGAATAATAAGGACTGTAGTTGGCTGTAAAAATTTGGCCAGCATTGAAAGCCTGCCAATATTTGTGATGCCAAACAGGGAAGACAGCAGAAAGATAACCTTCTACCTGACACGAAATGCAGTGGGTGCCTAAGAAATAAGCATCAGTTCTCAAGATCTTCTTGCCAGACCCAGTTGTTCCAGAGGCAACATGTAGGCCCTACAAATGAGATAAGTGTATCAGTAAATTAATCTGTAAATCAATAATGTGAAAGGATTAACTTTCTCAGGCTGCACCTGCATGCACCAACTGTGCACAATATGAAGCACACCACAAGGCTCCCACCCTTTATCAATGTCATTGAGATACAGCTCAATCTCTGCCTCCAGTTCCTCCCTTTCATCTCCACTGAGTGTATCCAAGTAATCCAACTCACTCTGCGAATATTTAATATTTGCTGCTTTCTCCTCTGGTGAGAGCTTAAAGATGTACTTGAACACCTTCTCCTGCGAGTGGCGAGTGCCATCTGGGTTCAATTTCATTGCTTCGATAAGAGCTTGGGTTGCCACGTGGTACACATATTGTCTCTCAGGCTAATGATTGGCATAGCATAAGCTTTCATATAAGTACAAAGAAGTTGAGAAGAGAAGACTCACTGAGAAACCATCAACCTCAATATCTACCAATCCAGCATCCTTCTGCTTTTGAAGAAGATCCAGGTCCTTCTGGGTTCTTCCAAGAAATTGTTTGTCCATTTGAAGAACCTAAAAGTGTAAGAGCATTAGAAAGAATTCTAGGTATTCTAGGAAACATCAGTGAGAACTACTCACCTGTTGCACCTGCGGCTGGTCAGGCTTATTAACTCGAGCCCTATATGAACAATAGGCAAAGACCGGCTTGTTGTTCTTGTCCACAAATATAGCTGAGAGCACCTGTCAATCAACTCCTGGAAGGTGGTTGCATTCTTCTTCCATATCCTCCTCCTTCTTCTTCCGTTCCTCATATTCAAGGTTCCGGCAATCAAGCTCTTCAAGTGAGTAAGGGAGTTTGATAACATCACAGGTCTTCCTGAACTGGCCCCCCCTGCATGCAAAACATTTGAAATCATTTTCCTCCCTAGCCTTCAGTCCCCTATCAACATCCATTGGTCGGCATATGCTAGGAAGATCTGTGACTGTGGGGACCTCAACCTTCGCATTCTTCATTGAGCAAACTTGGACTACCAGTTTGGGTTTAGGTTTCTTCTTTTGACCTCGTTTAACTTTAGCGATCTTCTTTGCAGCTTTCAGAAGTCGTTGCGCTCTCGCTATCGAACTAGTAGTGCTTTTCTTCTTCGTGGAGCCCTCTTTAGCTTTAGATGTCCCCATTGCAGCAAGGAGAAGATAAGGAGAAGACGAGTGGAAGGAAGAATGATGTTGACGTGTGTGCCAGATGAATCAATGAAGCCATGTGGATCCACCGAAGTCTAGACCCGGACTAGCAAGTGTGAGTGATATTCATAATACTTAGGTACTCAATACAAGTTCACTACTTAGTACTATATCTTGACTATATTGTTACTTCTGTACATTATACCTAACATCTTGCACCCAAGCAAAATACCAGTGGCTCATGTAGTCATAGCCCTATTGAACTATCCACACCCTACTCAAGTCCCATTCCATTGCTATGGCTGTGGTACCTGCTAGTCATGCTATTCTGTCTAGTTCTGTTCACTGTGGGTGGTTGTTAGTTCAAGCTCCAAGTTACTCGACAATGGAAGATGACATACGAGTTTTACATCACTCCAACTGAATCCAACAGGTCCCTCGAAACAAACATCCCCCACACCTCTGCAGAGCATACACACTGCTTTGACGGGTGAAAGAGGATCTGCCATGGGTGAGGACGTGCTTGTAGAGAGTGACATTGTGCTGGGGCCTAGGATGCACAGGAGATGTGGGAGGTGGAGGGTGGAATGTGCCTGCTAGGCCACCACAATACTTCACATCCCCAAACAAAGAGTGAGCAGGACAAGACACTGGGTTGGGCATGGAGAAGGGAGGTTGTGTTGGATGATACCTGTTTGAGGAGGATGAAAGTGTTTGGGCTGAGTCCTGTGACCTTCGAATTCCAAGAAGCTGAAGGATGAGCAGTGATGGTTGAAAGCTCATCTGTCAGTGCTCTCCAAGAACTGAGGGAATGTGTATGCCAATGCCTCATAGGTGTCGGTAACATTGGTCAAGGTTACTGCAGAAGGCATTGAGCAAGAAGAGCCTCACAACACCTTCCTCTCCCATTTCCTCAACATTCCTTCCTATCCAACTTCTACTGTTTCCAATCCTTCCTTTCCACTGCACAGGGGTTGTCTCTGTTCCAAGAAGCCTGAAGATGACACAAGGTGATGATTGAGGGAAGGCCAAGGATTGCGAGGCACGTGGAGTCAAGGAGTGTGGAGAAGTCCGCTGGTTGGAGTCCTAAAGCCAAACTCACAGGGATGAAACGCGAAAGTAAGCTGACAGTTACAGAGTAGGACTCAATGATACGTACATTGATATCCCTCCCCCAATCTTAGTAGCGAGTGGTAAACGAACATAGAGCTTTGCAAGGTGTGCAATGAGGAATTCGAAGAAGCCTAAGGAATAACTGAGGAAGATGGGTAGATCAGCACACACCATGGTGACCAATGAACAAACATAGTCACTTAGGTTAGGGTTACAATGCATGTCTACTCAATAGACTGGGATTTTCGATTAATCAAAACATATTTTATTTGAAGTACTACATACATAGAAATGGACTTCTACTCTACTGTAAACTACCATTCATGCTCAACCTCCCTCAACCTAGCTCCAATACCACTCTACCAATCCTCTACAGTACCCATATCACTCCCCAAACAAGGTCACATCAAGCCCACTAAGATGTCACCTAATAACTGCAGTCAGCATGCAGACTCCTGAGGAACATTAAAAGCTTTACCTTCACCAATATTAATAGAGGACAGCTTCAAGAGACGTGGTATAATAATATAACATTGTAACTTAACTGTGTAGTACCATAGTGAGCATGCGAGTGACTGACAAATGAGATTAAAACTTACTAGTATCGACACCGTGAACAAGCATGATTGAGAAAGCTAACAGAGTAATGGGCAACCAAAGCCAACAGAGTAACAGAAAATTCTACAAAAAATGTTAGCTGATGAACAATGTAAAGACAACGAAGAGAAGTACCTTGCTGGGAGATAACACATGCCGAACATTGTAAAGACTGCACCATCTGGAAGACGGGCAATACACCAGGAAGCGTACCGTGTAGTGAGGAAAGTCCGGAGTGCTGTGAAGGATTTTTTCTGGATGGAAGCCATTTTATGCATATGTACTGTACAGTTCCACTTAAGTTCAAACTCAGAATGAACTCAGAATTTTGCAGTGCAGCCATGTGACCTGTAGATCAGTAAGTACTGGCAGGGTGGAGGACGAGAACAGTTCAGTCTTAGAGCGAGATAGATACAAGATAGTACAAGATAGATACAAGATAAATACAAGTGAGGATAATACTATGCAAAAGAATCATAGATCAAGATGTGCAAGATATAACTACCCAAACCAAACATAGAGGAGGTACCTAGAAATATGCAGCCTCAAGTTGGCCTCAAGCACACTTTGACTTCTTTCCCTTTCTAGTAGAACCAGAATCCTCAGCCAATGCTTCGTGTGGATGTTTCTGCATAGTAGATATAGCTGTGGCCGTAGGCACATTTCTTTCTGGATTAACCATAATCTCCAGCCAGTTCGCGACATCTGCCACAGCCTTCTTCCACTCCTTGGTTTCTAAATACCACCACTTCAGGCCGATCAACATTGTGACAACCCCAAATGAACCTCCTTTCCTAAGAGCCTGTTGAGATTCATATTGAGGCGATTGCCACCACATCCCCCATTCACTACCAAATGCTTCCATGTCGATGATAGATGGGATTGAGTCATAATTTCGAGTTTGAAGCCAGCGTGTTAGATGTTGAGGCTGCTGACTGGCCTTTGGAAGATGCTGTTGTGTATTGTAGTGAGTGACGGCTAGAAATGAACTGGAAAATGGAACATACAGAGGAGGTTGAATCCGACAAGAGACTCATCTCAAGATCCAGCCATGCAATCATACATCTGTCCCAGTCAATAAGCAAATCAGCTCCTAGTGTGGTACTGCTTAAATAGGCTTTCGCATTCACCAGCCAGTTTGGAAGAGACTCAGGCTGTTCCGCACTATTAGAAGTTAGTGTGTGAACTGCTTTCGACAGCGCAGGTTTGCGTACATGTCGGGATGGTCTAACAGGGGATTCGCTACAAGTAGCAGTGGTTCCAGAAATAACTGAAAAGTCATTACTAGATGGAAAAGGGGCCTCGGCAGAAGTAGCTGTGGTTCCAGAAATAACCGA
This sequence comes from Cyathus pygmaeus, assembly GCA_036937155.1. Lineage (NCBI taxonomy): Eukaryota > Fungi > Basidiomycota > Agaricomycetes > Agaricales > Nidulariaceae > Cyathus > Cyathus pygmaeus. The sequence continues at coordinate 8,976 of JASFCZ010000439.1, forward strand.
CAGGTCATTACTAGATGGCAAAGGGGCCTCCTCCATGGGCACATGGGGGGAGACTTCTGGTACTTAGGGAAATGCACGGGTTATGGGTACGGGTGCTGGCGGGTACGGGTACGGGTTGGAATTTCGATACCTGCAACCCGCACATACCCGTACCTTTAAAAAGTTTGTAAACGCAGAGCGGTGAGCTAATGGAGAGTAGATAAGTCCAATTTGAGTCTAATTTCTATGTTTAGATCGATTTTGAAGTCCGTCCAACTCCATTTTGTACAATCCGGATTCCGAGTTTCATCTGGCTCTCTTCTTACTTATGTCCGTACTTGCTCATACATTCACCTTTCTTGTACTACATTCAACTATTCGTCAACAATTCTCAACTCAACAACAAACCCTCAAGGCCTTACTATACGACTGAAGGAATGGGAAGTTGGGAAAGACTGAGGTTGGACTGAGTTGTTGGAGGTTGGGAGTACATGCAAAAAGATTTCATGCTTGAAGGTGCGTAATTTATACAAATTCTCTCACCTGGCTTCATTTTTCACTTGTTCTTTCTTCGTCTCAGTAGGCCTAACAACGTCTCAAAGCCATAGTTTCGTCTCAACCCCCGTACTTCCTATCACAGCATCTCAAGCTTGGTCTCAATGCCTCAAGCTTTGTCTCCACACCTCCTGCTTCATCTCAACCCATCCATCATTTGTGTCAACCTCCACCAGACGTTGGGACTGTGATATATTAGATGTGGTAATTACCACGCAGACGTGATACATGCACGCCGCTAAGCTACCGAGGCCAATTCTGATATATCAATACCTTGTACTTAGCCTATGTAGACTGTAGTCAGCCCGTTGCTCAACAATGGCCATGGACATGCTGTCGTATAATATATCATGCAGTTATAGCCCGCCGGCCCACTTGTAGTCATTAGAACAGCACCCAACCCCGGCCAATGTTTTTTTTGAAGATCTAAGAATAGTGCACATTAATTAAGTACACGCGCGCGCCGCGCGCAAACCTTAAAGCATCGCCTTCTGTCCTTTCACGGAATCATAGCTGAAATTCAAACGTATGATAAATTTACGCTGTAATAATTACTGGTTGTCAACAGATGTACTACTATATCTTAGGCATACATTAGAATGCTCTATTCTCATGATTG